>LPNX010085308.1:769926-845628 GCA_001517045.1 Pseudotsuga menziesii
TACATATATATGTATATGTATATGTATACATATATATGTATATATATATATATCATAATCAGGCATCTTGGATGTGTATGGAGAATTTGATTCTTTTTCCACCATTTAAAAAAAATCAAACTAAACTTAGTAGCCAATAAAAATGAGCAATGTGTCAACATGGAGTGTAATGAGAACAGGTGGCAGGGCGTCTAGGTGGGTTATGGAGGGAACCAGTGCATATGGCTCAAACTCATTGTGGAGGGGTAATGAATATTTTGACCTTGCAATAATTTTTTTATAAAACACTATTATGGTGTTCCCAACAATTGAACACACCAGTGCATTGTAATTACACCGCCGCACTACATGTAGGTTTGAAATAAAATTTCTTTATTAATTTTTATTTTTTAACAAATCCCAACTGATGCGTTGTTGTTTTACACATGCACCCGGGGTGTTTGTTGGTAATGACCAACATGCGTTTCACATAATTTTTTTTAATGATGTTTTTATCCAGGGTGCTACATTTATTTTAGGAGATCTTAGTGCGTTAGTGTTTCAGAAGCACCAATGCGGTATGTTCAACAAAACACACTGCTAAGGTTTTAATAAATTCCTTCCATTTGTCATAATAATTTTTAAACAATTTTTTTTCATCATGTGTCATTGTTTTTTGTAGGCCTCAACGCATTTTGGATATAGATGCATCGATGTGCTCATTCTTCCAAATCACACCACATCGGTTTTATGAAATTTTGGCGCTTTCTGCATATTTATTTTGAGGCACGACATTGTTTTTTTGAGGTCCTGGTGCATTTTGTTGGTAGATGCACTGGTGCGGTAGGTATACTAGAACACACTGTTATGATTTAATTTTTTTTTGGCCATTGCACTTAATTTTTTTTTTTAATTTCATGTTTTTCCAGCATGCATCATTATTTTGTTGGCTACCCCAATGCATTTGGCTACCCCAATGGATAGTGGCACTCAATAACATGGGACAATCCATTCTTCACCACCAAACGACATCTCAGGTGACTGGGCATCGTTCCCAACTTCAGTTTTAAAGCAAATCACAGTCTTCATTTTTCAAGCAAATACAACTTGCAGGGTTTCTAACTTATGGGTTTCTAAGTTTCACTTTCCATTGTCCAATTTCCACAATTTTCATGATCATGCAAATCACACAGGTGGCAATAGTGAAGGTGGTAAAGGCTCAAGCAAATCGCACAACATTTAGCAGTGAAGCTTCACTCTTGGAACTTTTTGAAGGTATTTTAATTTTTTAATTTTAATACAAAAAAAAATTAGTTGATTCTTTCAAATTTGATGTTTGAATCATTTTCCAAATTTACATTGTCCAAATTTGAATATCTCCCTTACAAAATCAATTTTTAATTTAAATTTTTCCTATCACTCCACACTTAAAAAATCATCAAAAGACAAAACAAAATGTCTTCATCAAAGCATAATCCTCAATACCCATTATGGAAGTATGTGGATAAGACAAAACAAACAAAGGATACAGGGGGGATAGTTACGATAAAATGTAACTTTTGTAAGGTTGAATGGAAGCATACTTATACAAGATTTAAGGCCCATTTTATGCAGATCCCAAGGATGGGCGTTGAGCTTTGTAATGGGGACCGAGAGGATACCATTAAACTCCCTAATGCAGAAATGGAGCAACGAAGAGCTGAGGGTAGGGAATGAAAGGAAATCACAAGGCCTTGCCATAAAAACTGTCATGATGTGGATGATGACTCCAATGAGGCGGGTGATGAATATCCATATGAATATGAAGTTCATTTTGGTGATAAAAATGTGCCATCAAAAGCATCCAAAAGCACTACAACTCAAGCATGAAAAAAAACCAAAACTTGGTGTCCTTTGTGATATGTTTGATGTGAAAGGAAGGGAGGGTTTTGATATTGCAATATAAATATTTTTTCTTGCATGCGGTATTCCTTTTCAATGCAGCATGCTCACCATATTTTGAGCAAATGATCTATGCTATTAATAATGTACCTATGGGTTATAAACCACCCAGTTACGAAAAGCTCTGAACAGTTTTGGTGGACAAGGAGAAAGCACGCCTTGGTGGACAAGGAGAAAAAAACACTATGTTCTAGAAATACCAATTATGTAATGCCATTGTTGAGGTGGGGCCATCCAATGCCATCCAAGTTATCACTAATGCAGCACTAGTGTGCAAAGCAATGGGGACAATGGTACAAAAAGAGTACATGTTAGTGACATATCTATTTTTTTATTTATATAAGTTTATCTGTTTACATGAATTATAATTACAAATCCAATTTTTAATTATAAGTTTGATTTTTTTTTTCTAATTTCTTCTTTATTCATGAATTAAAATTAGAAATAAAAAATGTCAAATGAAAATCTAATTATTTTTCATTTGTTCCATAGGCGCATTTTTTGGATGCCATGTATAGTGCATTCTTTGAACAATGCACTAAAATACATTACAAAGCTTGAATGGATCTGGTTTCTAATTGATAATGGCTGCAAAATTCAAATGTTCATATGCAACCGCCACCATTCACAAGCAATTCATCGTAGGAATTCAAAAATGGAGCTTCTTAAACCAACTGATATCGGGTTCTCCTCTTATTACATTTTGCTTAGATGACTTGTGGAGATTAAGGGGGATTTAGTAGCCACAATTATTAGTGACATGTGGGAGCAATGGAGGCTATCTACCTCATATGCAGATGTGGAGGTAAAGAGGCTGATTTTGGATGATTGGTTTTGGGCTGACATCTAATTCATTGTGGAATTTGTAGAGCCAATTTGTGACATGCTTCGCTATGCCGACACATATGGTCCATGTTTATGCAAGATTTATGAGAACATAGACTCTACGTGTGAGAGGATCCAATCCATCATATACAGGAAATATCCTACTTTATGGCCACAGTTGCAATCAATTATACATGGGAGGTGGAATAAACTGAACACGCCACTTCATATGGCATCATTTGCAGTAAATCCAAAATGATATGATTCCAAAATAGGAAGAAGGCCTCCTTCCCAAGATAGAGAGATGGTGAAGGGGGCCTCTAAGATATGATCTCAATTTCCCAATTTGCATGTGGGAAAGGTGTCTTTGGTTCACATGAATCAAAGGAAGATAGGTAGAAGAAGAAGGATCTAATTGATTGGTGGTGGCTTCATGGTGTGGATGATCTTGAGTTGCAACAGTTTTCAATATGATTACTTAGGCAAGTAGTTCCTTATCTTTATTATGTATTAAATTTTAATTAATTTTACAAATTTACATATATGAGCCTTCCAGTAACAATTTTTAGTTTCCATACAATTACGTGGATAGGTAACTAGTTCCTCATCTTGTGAGAGTAATTGGAGCACTTATTCTTTCATACATTCAATGAAGAGAAATAGGTTGGGGTCGAAGAAAGCAGAGAATCTAGCCTTACAATTATAGCACACTTCGTCTCATATCTCGAAAAGACCCAAGATACAAGGAGGGTCTTTTCAAGAGATGGTACCAGTAGACAGATGATGCTATCTGTGTGTATGAAGAGATACAACTAGATGACCTTGTTGAGTTAAATATGGTTACTATTGATGAGAACGAGCCCTAACTTAAGAGTGATTCCTATCTAGAGATATTCCTGACAGAGGACCTTAGTGATGTTGATGACATTGATGCTGAGGATGTTGATGACATGGGTTAAGGAAGCCAAATCTACTATCTTGTTCATTGTTCACTATTTTGAACTTTCTATTTCATGTATGAAAATGCCATTAGGCAAATTTTGAATGTAGTTTTACAATGTTGAATGGAATCAAGGAGTCATGGACATATATTAATATATTATTAATATGAAATTATTAATCATATAAATTCGAGTCTTCCACTTCATATATACTATGAGTTTATAACTTTATAATTTATCAAAATTTATGTTTGAATGTTTCAAATTTTCAATGTGAATTGTGAATGTTCATTGTTCAATGAATCAATGACGAAATCTGATTATGAATGCATGATGTATCCTGTGAGTCATGTGTCTGTGACATGTGGGATTGCTGATAGAGGAACTTAGTGATGATGATGAGATTGATGCCGAGGATGTTGATGACATGGCTCAAGGAAGCCAAATCTACTATCTTGTTCATTGTTCACTGTTTTGAACTTTATATTTCATGTTTGAAAATGCCATTAGGCAAATTTTGAATGTAGTTTGACAATGTTGAATTGACTCAAGGAGTCATGGACATATATTAATATTAAATTATTAATCATATAACTTCGATCCTTCCACTTCATATCTACTATGAGTTTATAACTTTATAATTTATCAAATTTTATGTTTGAATGTTTCGAATTTTCAATGTGAATTGTGAATGTTCATTGTTCAATGAATCAATGACGAAATCTAAATATGCATGTATGATGTATCATGTGAGTCATGTGACTGTGACATATATATATATCTTGACATACCAAAGTACCCTATTTCAATAAGTTCCCCGTATCCATCCCTGTACCCATGTTTCTTGAGAACATAGCTTTTTATTTTGCTATAACATCTAACCCATAGTGGCTTGTAGATCACCTCCTATGCTTGGTGCAAAGGCCATTCCATATGTTATTCATCAATATTTTTCATGTACAAGATCACCAAATTGATCCACATTATCCCCTTCAAAGTTTCACTTACCCACAAATAGAGAATTTTAATGATCCTGTCATGTCCCGAATTAAATAATTTCCAAATAAGACTATTTGCAAATAATGTTTAACCAACCTACTAGTTCCCTAGGTTGAGATGGAGACATAAATTTTGTAATAAGGGGCTATGGGACCCAAAAGTACTTTATTTTACCATATTCGTATTTAATTGGGTCACATAAATGATAAATGCTAAGAAAATAAGGTGGCGTGAGTTCATGAAGACACTTGGAAGCTTGTGAAGACTTTGGGTGACTAGATTCCACACACATTGGCATGATATTCATCCAAATTCAAACACATGGGTAATGTAACATTATTGGATGGTAATGTGGTGTAAAATATCATATAGTGAGCCAAGGAATTCGAATTGGTAAAGGAGGTTAACTCCCATGGAAGAGGAAGAGACTAGAAGACAAGGTGTGCCACTTGGAAGAAGATTCTATGGACTCTATGACAACAAATGATGGAAGATTCTATGAAAAGTATGAAAAATTCAGACCTGATTGCTGAAATATGAAAAATATGACATGTCAGGGATAAAAATAGACACCAAGAGGTCGAATTTGGGAGTTAGAGGCATCCATTCGAATTGGGGAAAGAATTGGAGCATGAAGAGGAAGATAATTGTCATGAGAGTTACTAAACCACTAAGATGAGTTGGGGGAAGATCATGAAGGAAAATTCGAACTTAGGAGGAATCATGAAGTTAATAAAATGATTTCATGAGGAAGGAGAATATATTTTGATCATTTTGTTAATTGGCCTTTGGCATTTTTGGAGAGCTTTTGCTTGTCCATTGCACGGTGAGTGCACACTTACCCTGCTAGTGAACTAATTTTGAGGGAGTTGGATTCCTTTCCAAGTTGGTTGATGCAGAGGAAATTCAGAACTCTCATGGGAGATTAATGAAGGAGTTTTATTTTCAGGTTGAAGTTCCTACAGTTTAATTCTCATCTATCTCCCCATTCTCTCATTCCTTCTTCTCCATTTCCCCACACTCACAATTGATGACGCACTTGTTGGAGTGATTCTTGTGCCTTGATGAGGATGGTTGATGCCAAATATTTGATTTATGATGTATGTCTCTGTAATATCATCTCCATATTCTATGTAAGTCGAAATATTAGAAATACATGTATTAATGGCTCACATTCCCCATGCTCTGGAATAACTAGTTTTCATGGATTTGGCTTCAATATTGAAGTAGCTTTATATCATATTTGTATGAGGAAATTTATATGAGTTTTATGATGATGGAGAATAAATATATGATGTGTGGCTCTATGATATTATTTCCACATGCTCTGTAAGTTGAAATATCAGAGATATATGTATGAAAAGCTTGCATACTCATGCCCTTGTATCACTAGTCTTCATGGATTTGGCTTCAATCTTGAAGTAGTTTTATACCAGATTTGTATGAGGGATANGTATTAATATGTAATTTAATGTCCATATCCTCTGTGGGTTGAAATCTAATAAAATCGTGTGTGAAGAGCTTGCATTCCCTTGCCATTGAATCACTAGTTTCCATGACTTTAACTTCAATCTTGAAGGAGTCTTGTATCAGATTTTTATGAGGGATGTTATATGATTTTGATGATTTTGTGACAGAAATATATTATGTGTTACTCTGTAATTTCATTTCTCTATTTTCTGTGGGTCGAAATCCAAGAAATCCATATGTGAAACTCTTGCAATTCCATGCTACTAATTCACTAGTTTTCATGTATTTGAATCCCATACTAAAAGAGTTGTATACCAGACTTGTATGAAGGGATTTATATGGTGTTGAAAACTGTTTTGGAATCCATTGATATTATTTATATGTTTCCTATATTTCACATCCTGATATGAACCTTTAACTCCACCTTTCATATGTCAAAATCGAGCTAGTTATGCAATTTCCCCATAAGCAATTTCACTGAAAGTTACCCTACAAATGTTACAAAACACAATCCCTTTGAAGAACTAAATAAAAATGATTAGGGAGAGTAATTCATGTTTTTAACTCATTCCCATACTCTTTTCTTAAATTTTGGAGGGTCCTACTTGATTTGGAGAGCTAGTTTGGCCATCACCCTTGGGGGGATTTGAACAAAATTTCCTAGTAATTTTGGTCTTTTTGTCATTAACCCCAAACAAGTTTGCATAGGTCTAAAGTATGATAAAAAGTATCCATAAAAAACCTTGGGATGTTTTAATACTCACCATACCATCTCCTTTCCAATTTAGGACCATTTGGTGAAAGTTGGAACCCTCTAGAGTCATGACTAGTTAAGCTCGAATTTTGCCCAATTTGTGTATTTCTCCAAATTTTTTAAAAAGGGACATTACAGATCCATACTTTTCATAAACTTTAGAAACCTTGGTAATCTTACCAATTACTAAAATCATATTTTTATAAAAAAATATTCAAATTTTTAAGAGTTTATATAGTTCTTATAAAATTTGGACAAGATATTTTAAAAAATGGAGCTTAACTATTATTTTTTCTTTTATAAATTTGGAAAAATAACCCATAAGTAAAATTCACCTCCTACTTTTTTTGCGTATGCAATCATGTAATGAAATTAGACGACCAATGCTAAAATGAGAAAGCACTTACATATACTATACTTCCAATGCTAAAATGCTATATATATATATATGTATATATATATATATATATATATATGTAACACCTCGGTTTTGACCCCGATGCATCAAGTATACATGATACATATATACTCATTGTAAATAATCATGGTGAGGAGCTAAAGGCAAAAGCCCCACCATCGATTTGGTTATGTTTCGGTGATTGGAACTCTTACCGATGGTATATCGGGATATGTGGCATACATATTAAGTTATGGCATCATGTAACTATGCATTTTAATTAAATAACCCCAACCAGCTATGTTCATTGCAACCAAACTGAAACGGGCATGATTTTCTAAGGATAAGGAGGGGGAATGTTAAACCTTGAGCCCATGGGGGAAAAGCCATGTGTCCCCCCCCCTATTAATTTGCTCACCTTCCCTTGTCTCATCCAACTACCACCTTAAATATTCTGCTGTTAGTTGGGGCAGTTATTGCTGGCAGTGGAGTGTGGTAGGACTGCCAATCCTTTCCCACATGCACACTCCACCAGGACGACCCTCACGCTAGCAGGAAAAACACTATGCCCATGATCCCATTCTCTCCACGACTGCACTCTCTCCATCGCGGCTGGTTCATTTTCCTCACGCTGAGCAGAGTTAAAAGGACCCATGATCCATTGATTTGGGGTTCGTTCGTTCTCCCTTTTTCTTTTCGATTGCTAGTCTGTGAGATTTTTTTTTCCTATTCATGCAGAGAGGCTGTGTTTTTATCTCTTCCATTGCCGACTGTGTAAAGGTGCCGAGGCTTCAATATTGTCTTCCCACGATTGCTGTCTGTGATTTATTCACAGAACGTTGGCTGTGGTCTTGCTCACTTTTGTTGGGTTGCGTCTCCCTTTGTGTTTTGGGCTGCTGTAGGTTGCCGAGGAATCGTTTTGGCCATGATAGGGCCAAGAATGATTCAGGGATTTGTCTTCCCCTGTTCAAGCTGTGAAGTGCTTGTTTGCTGCATGCACGAAGTGGTTTGTCCTCGGACTGCATTGGAGTGGTGAATGAGGGCCTGATTTGCTTGATAAACCTGGTGTGTTTGAGAACCACATAGATAGAGCTATAGGGGTGGATTTCTTCTCCACAACCCCTAAATAGCACTGGAAGGGAGGTCAGGCCCTGAGGGACTGCGTAGTAGAGAAAGGACTGATTTCCTTGTGTTGGGTGTGCGTGTGGGTGTCCTAGAAGTCAGACTAGTTCTAGTGTAGGTGTCCTTAGCTCTTCAATGAGCTCACCAGCTTATCATTTAGCCTTTCCCAGCTCCTGGATGGCCTCATAAACCCAACTTTGTTGGCTTGGATGATCCGTTGTTTGCCTGATAAACCCAACTATGTTGGCTTGGATGAACTGTGTATCCTGGTGGGGTTCTTATCCTTGGATATGTGTAAGCCTTCTAGTTCCTTATTCCTTGGGGAATCATGCTTGACTTGGGGGTGGCAGCATTGCTGAGAGAATAAGGAGCACGCTGGCCTAAGGTTGGGTGGAACGTTGCAGCGACGTAGCTGGTTGCGGGACAGTTCTCATAAGATAAGTATTCTTGACTAATCTGTTTTGCAATCATGTTTACTGTTAATGAATTATGATGATAGACATGTTGAAAGATGAATTGTATATGGATGAATGCTGTTTTGCTTTTGCTATGTATATGAATGATTATGCATCTTAGTATGTAGTATGTTCAGGCTTTGTTTGTTTCAGCATTATATGTATGATCATGTTCATGGGGCGAGTTTCCCGAATTTTTGGTGTATAGTAGAGTCCTCTTTGCCGGTCGGAGGGTCGGGGAAGTTACAGTGTGTTATTAGAGCTATGGTTGCAGCATGGGACTGAATGGGCCATGAAAGATCAGTTAACAGAGGCAGGTTGCCTATTGCCCAGAAGAAATCAGGGAAAATCTAAACTTCAAAAATAAATTTTTGCTTAAGTGTTGGAACCATCGGCCCATCGGAAAACTCAGTGAGAAGTTCTTCCGATGCAGTGGAAGAGTTAGTCTGAAGACCACTTGATGGAGGATAGCCAACAGAAAATTTCACAAAATTTCGCTAAGGTTTGTCGGTCGTCGGCGGAAGATAGAGGATGTGGGAGCCATAGTTTCGGCGGAGATCAGCCGAAGACCGCCGAAACCCCGGCTCCACTTAGCTGAAAGATCCTACGATGTTGACTGTCGGTGATCAATGAAGAATAGGAGAAGGTTGAGCCAATGAAGTGGCGGAAAGAAGATTAAAGAAAAAATTTGGAAAATTTTTCTAAGTCTCAAACCGTCGGCACATTGGAAGACTTAGTGGGAAGCCTTTCCGATGTAGCGGACAGCTAGTTGCAAGGCCACCCAATACATACTCGACCATCAGTGAAAGTTAGTCGATCGGATCGGTGACGATTAGTGGATGGAGTAGCCACAACATCGATAGAAGAGACAAGATGATAGTGGGTTGAACTGTCGATTTTGACGGCAAAGAGAAGATTTTGGGAAATTTTTTCTAAGTCATGGAATCGTCGGTGATTAGTTGATTTCATCGCCGACGACTAGACGATGGAATTGTCGATGGACTACGTCAGAAAAATTTAGTTGATTTGGCATCCACCGTTGCGGCTAGCTAGTGGACTATCCTTTCGACGAATAGAGTCCCTGATCGCCGATGCCGCAGAGGATAGTTGTTCTGACAGTCGATGTGGCGAAAGACAAAGAAGAAAATTTCCGAAATTTTTCTAAGGCACGAGATCATCGGCGATTGAAAAAGATTATTTGTTGGGATCATTGATGGCTAGAGGATGGGGTTGTCGACAGATAGAAGATGAAGCTGCTAAGGTCTAGTGAAGTAGATCGGTGATTATTAGTTGAAGGAGGAGCCAAGAGGTTAGTCCTTTCAACGGCCGATGGGGTATTAAGGTCTGCGGAAACTGCAGTGGGATTACCACCCGCAGTGCGACTGCCTAGTTAACTATCCACCCGATGCCGTAGTGACCAACTGTTTCGACCATCGATGGGTGCCCCGCGGAGACCACAGTGAATTTGCTGCCTGCCATTGTGGCCATAGAAGGAACTATTCACCCGACGAGAAGTGCATTTGAGCGTCGATGCCGCAGAGACTAGTCGCTCTGACCACTGACAAAGTTGTGACCCATGAAAACCCTAGAAGGTTCATTGGCTGCTGTTGCGGAAGCATAGAGGACTAACCGCCCAATGCATAGTGCGCTCGACCGCCGATGCAGCGGTTAGTTGGTTTCCCCACCGATAAAGTTCGGAGTGTTAGACGACTACAGGCTCGACACAGCGGAGGAAAATAGACAAGAGACCATTGATGAGCTGCGGAGAAAGTTAGTGGATCTGGACGCCAAAAAGTTAGTGGGGAAGAGACCCGATAGGGAGAAAGAAATTTGGGGTTTTTCAAAGTGATTTTATTAGCAGTTTCCAGCTATTTTTCAGTATACTGTCAGCAGATTATAGGGCTGAACAAGAAGAGAGAAAATTTTGTGTTTTAACAAAATTGTTATTTTATGAATTTCTAGAAGAAGAAGGTAAGTAGTCCTGATTTATTTTAATGATATGCATCTAACAATTTGCTACTAACACATTTGCAAAATCATAGTCACCTCCAAGGGCAGTATTCTAGGTAGAACAGTGTGGTAAAGAAAGAGGTGGTTTAGTCATGCGAACCCATGACGGATATGATGCTTTGGATTCCTACGAGAGATGCCATGGGAGAAAATGTTTGTGATGGAAACGATGACATAGAGTCTAATGGAAGGAGATTACAAGAGACATTGTTAGATGTTGCAGCCACCATGAGAAGCTTGATTAAAGCGCAGGAAGAGCAACATCAGTTGAATGCTGCCATGTTGCAGAGTTTGACAGACTTGCAGAGAAAGATAGATTCTGGACGAGGTACAACAAGACCAGAAGGTAGTAAGAGCAGTACTAGGAGAAGGAGAAGGACTCCTAGTGGATCATATGTTTTTGAAGAATCCAGTGGGGATACAATCTCACCTTCTCATAAAAGGAAAAGAAGAAGACACCATAGGGGTCGCTCTCGGGATGAGTTTAAGAAAAATAAACCTCCTACATTTGATGGTGAGATAAATACTGGACAAGACGCCGAAGCTTGGATTCTTGGGATAAAGAAGTACTTTCAAGTGCAGGATTATTCAAGAAACATGAAGGAAAGAGTTTCCATATTCAATCTGAATGGAAGAGCATCCATTTGGTGGGAACACTTCAAGCAAGTAAAGAGGATCAGTGAAAGGAAACTAAAGTGGAAACAGTTCAAGAAGTGTTTCAAGCAGAAATACCTCTCTGACAGGTATTATGATGATAAGATTAAAGAGTTCCATGAATTGAGATTGAGACAAAAGACCATGGATGAATATGCAAATAAGTTCTTGGAATTATTGAGGTATGTCTGGTACATCAGAGATGAAAAAGTGAAGGTCCAGTAGATTCTGAGTGGATTGCCTCAGTCTTACAAAGATAGAATTGAGTTTTACGAACCTAGAACTCTTGAAGAAGCAATAAGGAAGGCTAAGTATTGCTATGAGCAAAGAAAAGGTAAACCTGATTACCATAAGGCATGGAAGGACAAGAAGAACGAGAAGTTTGACCAAAGAAAGAAAGGTTTTAAACCTTCTATATTTAGGAATCAACAGAAGCAGCCATCCCAAGATGCGAGTAATCCAGTTGGAGTGACAGGTGGAAAGCCTAAAGATCCAAAACAGAATAAGGGTCCACTCAAATGTTGGAGATGTGGAGGACCCCACTTGCACAGATATTGTCCACTTGAGAAAGAAAGTGCAAGGCCAGCTTATAACATTCAGGAAGCAGAAACAGTGGGTCAAGTAGCAAGGGAAGTCCCTAGAATTTATGTAGCACTAGAGGACCGCCAGGAAGATCACCAGTCAGCTGTGGTTGAAGATGTAGGTAAGATTATTGAACAATCTGTTTCTATTTTGATTGACCCTAGTTCTACTCATAGTTACATTACTCCTAGAGTAGTGGAGAATTGTGCTTTTAAGAAGATAAAGCATAGAAAATCTTGGTTAGTTCAGCTAGCCATTGGGACTAAGAGAAAGGTCAGTGAGATAATAGAGAAATGTCCATTGGTCATGAATGGATTGATCACTTGTGTAGATTTGAATGTTCTATCGCTTGGTTCCTATGATGTTCTCATTGGAATGGATTGGTTAGAAGCTCATAGAGTAAAGCTTGACTGTTATAACAAGACCTTCGAATGCATGGATGAAGAAAGAAACCCAGTAGTGGTGAAAGGTATTCCAAGGGTAATTTCAGTAATGCAGGTTTCAGAAATGCAATTGAAAAAGTTATGTAGGAAGGGTTGCCAGTTGTATGGAGCCCATATTTTGGAGACAACAGGAAATGAAACTCCTAGGTTGGAGGACTATCAGGTGTTACAAGAATTCAAGGATGTGTTTTCGGATGAGATTCCAGGGATTCCTCCAAAGAGGGGCATTGATTTCACAATTGAATTTGTGCCAGGAGTAGCGCCAGTGTCCAAGACACCCTACAAAATGAGTACACCAGAGATGCTAGAATTGAAGATGCAACTGCAAGAGTTGTTGGAAAAGAAGTATATCCGGCCGAGTGAAAAGAAGTATATCCGGCCGAGTGTGTCTCCTTGGGGAGCACCGATTCTGTTTGTAAAGAAGAAAGATGGTACACTCAGGTTATGTATTGATTACAGATAGTTGAACAAAGTTACTATGAAGAATAAATATCCTTTGCCTAGGATTGATGACCTCTTTGATCAAATAAGAGGAGCAAAGGTATTTTCCAAGATTGACTTGAGGTTTGGTTACCATCAGGTGAGAATCAAGGATGAAGACATTCATAAGAAAACCTTCAGAACAAGGTATGGACATTATGATTTTGTAGTGGTACCATTTGGTCTCACAAATGCACCAGCTACATTTATGTGCCTTATGAACAGTGTCTTCAGCAGGTATTTGGACAAGTTTTTTCTTGTTTTCCTTAATGACATTCTTGTTTATTCTAAGAATGAGGAAGAACATGAAGATCATTTGAGATTGACATTGAAATTGCTTAGGGAGCATTAGTTGTATGCAAAACTGAGCAAGTGTGACTTCTACAGAGATAGAATACAGTATTTGGGTCACATTATCTCAGAAGAGGGTATATCAGTAGACCCTGAGAAGATTGAAGCCATTATGAATTGGCCTACTCCAAGAAATGTGACGAATGTAAGATCTTTTATAGGACTTGCAGGATACTACAAGAGATTCATTAAGAATTCTCCAAAGTTGCACATGCCATCATTTCTTTGAAAAATAAGGGGATAAAGTTTGAATGGACTTCAAAGTGTGAAAAAAGCTTCCAGTGGTTGAAGAATATTCTCACCAATGCACCAGTATTGAAAGTTGCAGATCCAGAGAAAGATCTTGTGGTATGTACCGTTGCATGTAGACAAGGGCTTGGAGGAGTCCTTATGTAGGACAACCACATGATATGTTATGAGTCGAGAAAGTTGAAGGAGCATGAGAAGAACTATGCCACTCATGATCTAGAGCCATAGTACATGCCCTCAAGATGTGGAGGCATTACTTAATGGGTAGAAGATTTGAGCTCAGGACAGACCATTATGGTCTAAAGTATCTATTTGATCAGCCTACTTTGAATGCTAGGCAAGCAAGGTGGCTGGAATTTTTATGTGAGTTTGATTTTGAAATCAAGCACATAAAGGGAAAATAAAATAAGGTAGCTGATGCGTGTGGCATCTCTTAGTATTTTCCAGTCAGATTTGAGGCACCAAATTGTTAATCATACTGTGGGAGATGAATTGTATGAGAAGGTAAAAGACAAATTGCAACAGCAAAGTCTTGAGAAGAGGTATGGGGGATATAAACTGGAAGAAGATGGACTTCTTACTTATAAAGGTAGAATTTATATTCCAAATGTAGCAGATTTGAGGGGAGTTGTTATGGATGAAATCCATCAAGCTCCATATTCTGGTCACCCAGGATACTAGAAGACAATTGCTACAGTTAGAAAGCAGTACATTTGGCCAGGAATGAAAAAGGACATGGCTGAATACATTTCAAGGTGCATGAAATGTCAATAGGTAAAGGTTGAGCATCAACATCTAGCATGCTTGTTGCAGCCTTTGCCAGTTCCAAAATGGAAATGGGAAGTTATTTCCATTGAGTTTATTACAAGATTGTTGATGAACTGGAGACAACATGATTCCATCATGGTTGTGGTGGACAAGTTGACAAAGGTAGCACATTTTATACCGGTGAAGTCTACGCATAAGACTGATGACATTGCAAAATATTTATGAAGGAGATTTTCAAATTGCATGGATTGCCGAAATCAATAGTCTCTGACCGAGATGTCAAGTTCACTTCCAATTTTTGGAAGGGGTTGTTTGGAGATTTGGGTACAAAGCTAAACTTCAGCACTGCATACCATCCTCAGACAGATGGGCAGACAGAGAGGGTTAACCAGGTGCTTGAAGATATGCTTCATATGTATGTGATGGACAAACCAACCAAGTGGGAAGATTACTTACACTTGGTAGAGTTTGCTTATAACAATGGACAACAAACATCCTTGGGGATGAGTCCGTATGAAGCTTTGTATGGAAGAAGGTGTAGGACACCAATGACTTGGGATAATCCAGTGAATAGGATTGTGCTTGGACTAGAATTGCTCAAGGAAATGGAGCAAGAGCTTGTAAAGATCAGGTAGAATATGAAAGTAGCACAGGATAGGAAGAAAGCTATGCAGATAAGCATAGGATGAACAGGGAGCTCAGTGTTGGAGATCATGTTTACCTCAGAGTGAGGGAAAAGAAGAGTTCCTTGAAGCTTGGAAGTTGTGCCAAACTATCACCAAGATATTGTGGGCCATTTGAAGTGCTTGAAAGAATAGGGCCAGTTGCATATAGAATTTCATTTCCTGCTAGCACTAGAGCTCATAATGTTTTTCATTTTTCTTTTCTTAAGAGATATGTACATGATCCTAACCGTGTGATAAATTGGGATGTGATTCAGGTGGAACCCGAGGGAGAGTTCCAAATCGAGCTAATGTGTATCCTCGATAGGAAGGTCACAATGCTCCGGAACCGAGCCATAGGGCAGGTAAAGGTGCAATGGGAGCACTACGAACCTGAAGAGGCTATGTGGGAGCTTGAGGATGCCATGCAATTGACACGATCCCATTCTCTCCATGACTGTACTCTCTCCATCGCGGCCGATTCATTTTCCTCATGCCGAGCAGAGTTAAAAGGATCCACGATCCATTGATTTGGGGTTCGTTCGTTCTCCCTTTTTCTTTTTGATTGCTAGTCTGTGAGATTTTTTCCTCCTATTCATGCAGAGAGGCTGTGTTTTTATCTCTTCCATTGCCGACTGTGTAAAGGTGCCGAGGCTTGAATATTGTCTTCCCACAATTGCTGTTTGTGATTTCTTCACTGAACGTTGGCTGTGGTCTTGCTCATTTTTGTTGGGATACGTCTCCCTTTGCATTTTGGGCTACTGCAAGTTGCTGAGGAATTGTTTTGGCCATGATAGGGCCAAGAACGATTCAGGGATTTGTCTTCCCCTGTTCAAGCTGTGAAGTGCTTGTTTGCTACATGCACGCAGTGGTTTGTCCTTGGATTGCATTGGAGTGGTGAATGAGGGCTTGATGTGCTTGATAAACCCGGTGTGTTTGAGAACCACACAGACAGAGCTAGAGGGCTGGATTTCTTCTCCAAAACCCCTGAATAGCACTGGAAGGGAGGTCAGGGCCTGAGGGATTGCGTAGCAGAGAAAGGACTAATTTCCTTGTGTTGGGTGTGTGTGTGGGTGTCCTAGAAGTCAGACTAGTTCTGGTGTAGGTTTCCTTAGCTCTTCAATGAGCTCACCAGCTTAGCATTTATCCTTTTCTAGCTCCTAGATGGCCTCATAAACCCAGCTTTGTTGGCTTGGCTGATCCGTTGTTCGCCTGATAAACCCAACTGTGTTGGCTTGGCTGAACTATGTATCCTGGTGGGGTTGTTATCCTTGGCTATGTGTAAGCCTGCTAGTTCCTTATTCCTTGGGAAATCATGCTCAAATCGGGGGTGGTAACATTGCTAAGAGATTAAGGAGCACGCTGGCCTAAGGTTGGGTGGAACGTTGTAGCGACGTAGCTAGTTGAGGGACAGTTCTCATAAGATAAGTATTCTTGACTAATCTATTTTGCAATCATATTTAAAGTTAATGAATTATGATGATAGACATGTTGAATGCTGAATTGTATATGGATGAATGTTGTTTTGCTTCTTCTATGTATATGAATGATTATGCATCTTAGTATGTAGTATGTTCAGGCTTTGTTTGTTTCAGCATTATATGTATGATCATGTTCATGGGGCGAGTTGCCCGAATGTTTGGTGTATAGTAGCGTCCTCTTCACCGGTCGGAGGGTCGGGGACGTTACAATATACTTCCATGATTTCACCTTGCATTATGTGCATGTGAAAGCACTTACATGCCCTCGTCAGGACTAAAACGATTGTCACTTAGGTGTGCAAAGGTGTAAGCTTCTAGAAAGTGTGATTACATTTTCAAACACAACTCAACTATAAGTCATCTATAGGTTGTTGATCACACATTTAGGCATGTAATGAGGCTACAAATGTGCCCAAACCTGTTGGATGCAATTGTCATTGATGTCAAAAGAGTTCGGTAATGCCAAAGGAATAAGTGATGATAGGGCAAGAGATGGAATATGTGATAAGGATGGAAAGACACATGAGAGGATCTAGTGATGGGATCAAGTCAAGTGAAGTACGATTCAGCTTGATTGATCAATCAACGCAGAGCAGTGGAGTTGCAGTAAGCTTATTTAGCAGAGGTTGGATGTCTAAGATTGTATCAAGAAAATAGATTGATGTCAGGAAAATAATCTACAAAGTAAATGTGCATGGAAGATAACATTACAGAGCACCAAAGTAAAGTTCCATGTTTGATAAACTGATCAACAGATGAGGAGGATTCCGTAAAGTGATCGACGGTTCACAGGAGTTGCAGAAGCCCATTTCGAAAAAGTTGGGAGGCACATTCGCAATCCACAATCCACAATGCGGAAGGAATCTGCAATCCACAATCCCAAATTGTGGAAGGAAGAAGTTTTCAATTGCGGAAAGGTTGTTGTGGAAAGACAATTGCGGAAGCAATTTTTGAGGAAAGTCAAAATGCATACCTGCAATTTGCAATCCGCAATTGTGGAAGGAAGAAGTTTTCGATTTTGGAAAGGTTGTTGCGGAAAGATAATTGAGGCAGCAATTTTTGAGAAGAG
This sequence comes from Pseudotsuga menziesii, assembly GCA_001517045.1. Lineage (NCBI taxonomy): Eukaryota > Viridiplantae > Streptophyta > Pinopsida > Pinales > Pinaceae > Pseudotsuga > Pseudotsuga menziesii. The sequence continues at coordinate 787,559 of LPNX010085308.1, forward strand.
TCAAAGTGCACATGTGCAATCCACAACCCGCAATTGCGAAAGGAATGAGTTCCCACAAATTGTGGAAAGGTCGTTGTAGAAAGTTAATTGTAGAAGGTAATTGTGAAAAGATGATTGCGGAAAGGTAAATGCAGAAAAGTCAATGTGGAAAAGATCTATTGCGGAAAGGACGCTGCATAAAGGACATCCCAAAAAGGATGCCGTGGAAGGAAACTGTGGAAGGTCGCGACTGATAAATTAAATAGAGTTAAAAACGACAAACAAAGAAGTAATTTCGAATTAGTTTATTTGTTTATGAAGAGTCACGATGAAGATATGTGACTGTTGAATGAATAGATATGTTTGAGGGTATATAAATAATGATTTAAACCTTCAAACAAGAGTCTCTGCACATTCAATTGATAGATCGATTGATGTAGAACAATCAGAGATCAAATTATCATATAAGGGTGGTAGGGTGGTTCTAGGGTAGGCTATTTTCCTACAAGGTGGTCTTAGCCTCCTTCCAGTACTAGCTGGTAAATAGGGTGTAGAAGCATCCTTTTGGTAGTAGCTGATAAACTAGGGGGTCATAGCCTCCCTCTAGTAGTTGATGATAAATAAGTTGTAGTACCATCCTTGTCTGTATTAGTAGGAAAAAACTAGTTGTAAAACATAATTTTGCAGTAATAGGAAGTATTGGTGGTTTACCCAAATGGGATTCCATGATAAAATTGTGTTTTGTTTGTTCTTGTTGATCATGTGTGTTAATGAATAAATTAAAAGTGGTTTAAATCGTTAAAAATTATCAATACTGATTCACCCCGTCCCCCTCTCAATATTGTCTAATATTCCAACAATTGGTATCAGAGCAGGATCCTTCACTATAGTCTAAACTAATGGAAGGAATATCCTATTCAAAACCACTATGGATCAACAAGGGTTAGCCACCAACATACCTCCTTTATTTACTAGAGATAATTATGCATACTGGAGTGTAAGAATGAAGTGCCATCTAATATCTCTTGGATGCAAAGTTTGGAGGTATGTTGAAATAGAATATGAAGTACCAAAATACGTACCTATAGACGAAGGAGAACTAAGCCAATATGAGGGCAATGCAAAATATCTGAATGTAATTTTGAGTGGGTTAACACATTAAATATTTGTAAAAGTCATGCAATGCAAAACATCCAAACATGCATGGGAAAAACTAAAATGTGTCTATGAAAGAGCACCCAAAGTCAAGTAATCCGAACTTTAGACCTACAAAGGACAGTTTGAAAACCTAAAAATGAAAAAGGAAGAGAATATTGCAGGATATCTTCTAAGAGTAGATGAATTTGTTAATGCCATTAGAGGCATTGGAGGAGAAATAAAAGAGAAATACATAGTCAACAAGGTACTGAGAACCCTGCTAATGAAGTATGAATCAAATGTGTCATCTTTATAAGAACAAGATGATCTTAAACTTATGACAATAAATGAACTACATGGGATATTCACTGCCTATGTGATGAGAACATGACAAAATGAATCATCAAAGAAAGAAGCAGCCTTTAAATCCATATCCAAGATCCAATTTGAGGACCTAGATGATGATGAATCTCTCTTCATCAAGAAACTTGAGAGATGTACTAGAAAGTACAAAGGGAATCTACCCTTGAAATGTTTTAAATGTGGAAGGATTGGACATTTTGTAAAAAATCATCCTTACCCAAAACAAGAGGATAATGATGATGAAGAACCTTGCTGTCATAAGAAATATCAAAAGAATACGACCATATACAAGAAGAAGTTTTAGAAAAATAAGAAAAACCTCTATTCCAAAGAAGACAATGAAGATGATGAAATAAGTGAAGATGCTGAAGTCTTATTCATGGGTTTCGAAAGAGAAATCCATGATGAAGAAATAGAAGTTGTGGTAGATCTTGAAGAAGAACTTATAAATGCTCATGAAGAATTAGAGAAGTATAAAATGATGTACAAAAAATAAAAAATTCATATGATAGAATTTGAAGAGAAAAACAATGATGTATAAAGAATGATTGTTGAATTAAAAAATCAGGTTCTAGAAGTCGAAAGGGCTGAAAACAATATAGAACAACAACTCAAAAAGAGAACACAAGAATCTGAAAGGCTTGAAGATGGAATTATGCAACTTAGAAAGAAATTGGATGAAGAATCTATCAAATCAAAGTTTGAAAACAACTCAAGGACTTTAGTTGAAATCCTAAGTGCCCAAATACCATCAAGCGATAAATCTAGATTAGGATTTGACAAAGAAAAGAAACCAGGATATTCTTCTTGCACAAATCAAGATGAAAATAAAAGAAGCTATGCTGTTGTACTCATGAGCCAAATTAAAAGGTAAGAAAGTAATAAATCTACTTCTCTCTTACAAAGAACATATCACGATGCCTAAAAGACCAGTGATAAGTAAAAATCAACCACAAGTTTTTAGGAAATTGTTACACCTGTAACAATTTTGGACATATGGCTAGAAATTGTAAAATAATGGTTCATATTGAGAAAGGAATTACACCACAAACTTCGCTCTATAAGAAAAGTGGCACTAGAAGCAATCCAGAAGGAAGATTCTATAATTCTTTTGATCCTCTACGAAGTTATAGTATAGAATGCTACAAATGTGGAAATCTAGGACACATTGCTAGAAATTACAAACTAGTGATTCCTTTGGATAACACCTCAAAATCTCAAGACAAAGAGGAGAGGAAGGCTTTGAAGAAGAAGGATAGCATGGAATGTTCATTAGCTCTATGTGATACATAAAAACAAAATCTATGGCATGTGGATAATGGATGCTCGAAACACATGATAGGAGACCCAAATAAATTTATAATCCTAAAAAGAAATAAAAAAGGAAAAGTCATTTTTGGAGATAATTTATCCTCCAAAATATTTGGAAATGTAAATTGGCCATTAAAGACAAAATGAAAGCTGAAAATGTTTTGCTGGAAAAGAACTTAAAACCAAATCTTTTAAGTGTGAGACAAACAAGTGATCAAGGACACATATGTATATTTGACTCCAAGAAAAGATTCTGGAAAATTTGTTGGGACTGCTGTAAGAACTCCAAGCAATGTGTATATTCTAGAAAATGAAGAACAATGTTATATGACCCAAATTGACGAAAGTTTGATATGGCATAGAAGGGCGGGGCACTGAACTTTGACAATATTGTAAAAATTAGTCAGAAGGGAGCTGTAAGAAATCTTCCAAAGATTATAAAAACACCAAATAATGTTTGTAAACACTGTCTTCATGGGAAACAAATGAGAAAAATATTCAAAATCAAAGAACATACAACCTCTCAACCATTAAAAATAATTCACACTGATATTTGTGGACCAACAAGGACTAAAAGCTTTCAAGGTGAATATTATTTTATGTTATTAATTGATAGTTATACAAGGATGACTTGGGTGACATTTCTTAAAGAAAAATCAGAAGCCTTTATGAAATTTAAAGCCTTTAAATCACTCGTTGAGAATCAAGCAAATCACAAGATTAAATGTCTAAGGTCAGATAATGGTGGATATTTCACCTCAAATGAATTCAATGATATTTGTGAAATTCATGGAATCAAGAGGCAGTTTTTAACAAGAAAAACTCCTCAGCAAAATGGAGTAGTTGAGAGAAAGAACATGATAGTTCAAGAAGAAGCTAGAGCTATGCTTAATGAAACAAACCTTCCTGATGGATATTGGAGAGAAGTAGTTTATACAACTGTCTATATACAAAACAGAGGACAACTTAGAGTAAATAGTAACAAGAATCCTTATGAGCTATGGTTCGGAAGACCAACTTCATTTAAATATTTTAGGGTTTTTGGAAGTAAATGTTACATAAAAAGAGAAGACAATAATCTAGGAAAGTTTGATTCTAGAACAGATGAAGGCATATTTATTGGATATTCTTCGACAAAAGGGAATACATATGTTTCAAACTAAAGTCACACAATATTATAGAAAGTGAAAATGTAAAAGTTGATGATACTAAGTCAAGAATACAAATCCAAGTAAGTGAGGATGTTGAAGAAATTGATGATGAAGAAATAAATGATAAACAAAAAGAAGAAAGTTCACAAAAGGAGGATTCTCTCTCTTGAAGAAGAAAGAGTAGAAAAAGAAGACTCACAAGAAAGTGGAGGTGAAGACTCTCCAATATCTGATACAAAAGCTCCATCTAGGAGAATACAAAAAGATCATCCTGAGTAACAAATCATAGGTGACAAATATGCTGGAGTCAGGACAAGAAGGAAACTACTATTCAATGAACAAGCCTTACTATCAGTAGTGGAACCTAATATTTTTGCAGAAGCTAGCAAAAATTATGATTGGATCAAAGCCATGAACGAAGAGTTGGATCAAATTGAGAAAAAACAAACTTGGGAACTAGTTCCAAGACCTACAAACAAGAATATTGTAGGAACCAAGTGGGTCTTCAAAAATAAGTTAAATGAAAATGGAAAAGTGATAAGAAACAAAGCAAGGTTAGTATGTAAAGGATATGCTCAAGTGGAAGGTATTGATTTTGAAGAAACCTTTGCACCTGCAGCAAGACTTGAAGCAATCATAATGTTCTTAGCATTTTCATGTTACAAAAGCTTCAGAGTATATCAGATGCATGTAAAATATGCTTTTCTTAATGGAGAACTTGAAGAAGAAGTCTATGTTGAGAAACTTGAAGGTTTTCTCTTATTAGAAAATTGAAATCATGTTTGCAAACTTAAGAAGACACTCTATGGTATTAAACAAGCTCCAAGAGCATGGTTCTCAAGTCTTGACAATGATTTAAAGTAGCAAAGATATATAAGGGGGGCCAGTGACAATAATATATATATAAAATTTGAAAAAAAAATATGATCATTATTGTAGTCTACATAGACGATATCATATTTGGAAGTGATATACAAATTGTAAGTGTAAACGTTGCTTCAGAAATGAAGAAAGAATTTGAGATGTCAATGTTAGGAGAACTAACTTTATTTCTAGGCTTACAAGTATCTCAATCGGAAAGAGGGACCTTCATCTCTCAAACAAAGTATATCAAATAAACGTTGAAAAAATTCAAAATGGAAGAATCCAAACCTGTTAGTACTCCTATGGTCATAGGTTGCAAATTGAGCAAGGATGATGAATATTTAGAAGTAGATCATACTATGTATAGGTCAATGATTGGTAGTCTATTATATGTAACAACTACAAGACTAGATGTAATGTAGGCTGTAGGTGTGGTTTCTAGATTCCCCAAAAGAAACACATGTGGCTGCAGTAAAGAGAATTTTTAGATATCTAAAAGGAACTGTGGATTATGGATTATGGTATCCAAAAAGCGATAACTTCACTCTAAAATCATTTACTAATGCGGATTGGGCAGGAAGTATTGATGACATGAAAATAACTAGTGGAGCATCATTCTACCTAGGAGATTGTTTGGTGTCATGGCTAAGCAAAAAGCAGTCCTCCATTTCATTGTCTACAATAGAAGCTGAGTATATTTCTGTTGCATCATGTTGTACCAAAGTCATTGTTAGATTTTTAACATTAAGATAACATAACATTAGGATCTTTAACTGAGAGAACAACAAGCATAACAATCAAAACATAGGAGACAATGAACACAGTGTTTTCCTCGGGGAAACCATAAATGGAGAAAACTCCGTAACTTCCTCAGAGATAGAATCAACACCAAATTAAAACCCAAAATAGTAAGTGATCTCCCGACAGTAGTAACCTTCTTCTTATCTAGCCCCAGTGTCTTCTCCTTCCTCAACTATGCACTACACTTGAGTGTGTATGTGATGTGTACTAAATAGAGAGTCCAACTCTCTATTTATACTAATCTCGGCATGACTAAAACCATACTAGGGTCGACCTCTCCTAGGAGAGTCTAATAACCCTAGTGCCCTAGAACTACGGGGACTTTAACCCTTAGACAATTGGAGGGTTACCCTTAATGACTTGACATGAATTGTTTACATTATTGATTCTCTCGATCGGAACATCGAGGCATGACATGACACAAGAACATCCCAAAAAAACATCGGGTTATAATAGATAAGAAATACAAGTGAATACATTCCGAAGTTACAATTACATTAACACTCCCTCTGAACTAGGAAGGTATTCTCTTGACACAATTTTCATCATTGGTCTTCTTCTCTGGGTCTTCTCGTCATATTCATCTTCAAGTCATCTTTGTCTTCAAGTCTTCTTTGTCTCTGGATCTGGATCATCACTGGATCTGGATCATCACTGGACATCATCACTGGATCTGGATCATCACTGGATCTAGATAATCACTAGACACAATCACTGGACATCATCACTAGATCTGGATCATCATTGGATCTGGATCATCACTTCTGTATCATTATCATTGGATCATCATGGGTGCTATCTCATGATTCTTCTCGTCATAGGAAGTTATACAGAGCCAGCCCTTTTTCATGTTGGTTGTAGGCCTAGTTTCCATGTAGGTCTTTCTTTAGCGCTTATATCTAACACCAAGTCAGAATGGCTCATCCAACACTTACATCTGACCTACTCATCAGAAAGGCATGCCCATCACTCACATCTGATCATGTAGGAACCAATCCTATAATCATATCAGAAATGCCCAGCACTCACATTCACCAACATGATAGGACACAACTACTATCATCTGTGAAAAGGCTCAGCACTTACAACCACCAGCATGATAGGACACAACTACTATCATCTATGGAAAGGCATAGCACTCACATCCACCAGCATGGTAGGACACACCTACTACCATCTGTGGAAAGGCACAACACTTACAATCACCAGCATGGTAAGACACACCTACTACCATCTGTGAAAAGGCACAGCACTCACATCCACCAGCATGATAGGACACACCTACTATCATATGTGGAAAGGCCAGCACTCACATCCCCCAGCATGATAGGACACACCTACTATCATCTGTGGAAAGGCACTGCACTTACATCTAATCATGTGGGAACACATCCCTCAGTCACATCAGAATGGCTCTCAGTCCCAGACTGAGGATTCCTGGTACCTCACCAGGTAGCTCCATTCAAATAATGGCAGTAGCCCTTATATCTGACACCAAGTCAGAATGGCCAACACTCACATCTAACATGGAAGGAACCTTATCCTTTAGCCATGACAGAATGGCTAAGCCCTTACATCTGATCAAGTGGGAACACATCCCTCTATCACATCAGAATGACCATGCACTCATATCTGATAATGTGAGAGCACATATCACAGTGATATCAGAATAGCCCTCAGTCCTAGACTGAGTTTTCCTGGTACCGCACCAGGCAGCTCCATTCAAAGAATGGAAATAGCCCTTATATCTGATCATGTAGGAACCAATCCTACAGTCATATCTGAATGGCTTAGCACTCATATCTGACATGGAGGGAACCAATCCTCTCACCATGATAGAATGGCTCAACCGTTACATCTGATCATGGAAGGAACCAATCCTATCACCATGTTATAATGGCTCACGGACTCATCACTTCCCTTTGGAGGGAATGTCAATCTGGAGAACACCAAGCTTCTCCCTAAAGTACTCAAACTTCACCCTAGCTAATGGCTTTGTCAACACATCAGCTATCTGATTGTCCGTCGCAACATATTGGAGCTTTACTGCTCCCCTCTGCACCATATCCCTGATATAGTGATACTTGAACTCGATATGCTTCGACTTGTCATGGAACACTGGATTCTCTGACAACTTCACGCAACTCTGGTTGTCACAATGTATACAAGTAGCATCCAACTGGAGATCAAATAAATTAGATAGTAGCTTCTGCATCCATACTACCTCACAGCTACCTAAACAAGCTGCAACATACTCTGCTTTAGCTGTACTAAGTGCCATATAGGATTGCTTCTTACTAAACCAAGAGATCACACCTGATCCCATACTGAAGCAACAACTTGAAGTGCTCTTCCTATCAATGGAACTGCCTGCCTAATCTGAATCAACATAAACCTCCAGGTTAATCTTTTGATTCACATGATACTTGAGCCCATAATCAAATGTACCCCTCAGATACCTCAAAATATGCTTTGCAGCAATCAAGTGAACATGTCTCGGATCTGTCAGGAATTGGCTCAAGGTGTTCACAACAAAACAAATGTCTGGTCTCGTGTTCATCAGGTACATCAAGGACCCAATCATTTGACGATACATCGTAGCATCAACCGACTCTAATGAATCATCGCTCAATAGCTTCAGGTTCGATGCCATTGGTGTGGCCATAGCCTTGCAGTCCATCATCCCAAACCTCTTCAGGATCTCTACTGCATACTTCCCTTGTCCAAGGAAGATTCCATCTGCACTCTGACGCTCCTCCATACCTAGAAAATAATGCATCATACCCAAGTCCTTCATCTTGAACTCAATAGTAAGCTTTCCCTTCGTATCAGCAATCAACCCATCCATACCTGTCACAAATAGATTATCTACATATAGTAGAAGCATCACTGGGTTGCCATCTTCAACCATGTAGTAAAGGTTGGAATCTGCTTTACTCTTGGTAAAGCCTAGACTGGATAGAAAGCTTTCAATTCTGCCGTACCATGTCCTGGGTGCCTGTTTCAAATTGTACAGGGCTTTCTTCAATCTGCACACATGAGACTCCCTGTCATGTGTCTCAAAATCGAGTGGCTGCTCTACATGCACTTCCTCTTCTACTACACCATTCAAGAAGGAAGTCTTGACATCCATTTGGTGTATCTTCCATTTCATTACTGTAGCCAAAGCAAGTACTGATCTGATGGAAGTGTATTTGGCTATAGGTGCAAAGGTTTCTTCTTAGTCTATTCCTTCTTTCTGGGAGAAACCCCGAGCCACAAATATTGCCTTATATTTTTCAATGCTACCATTTGCAACATGCTTGATCTTGTAGATCCATTTGGAAGTTACAACTGACTTCCCTTCTGGTCTTGGGACAACATCCCAAACATCATTCTTCATGATTGATTGGTATTCTTCGATCATAGCATCCTTCCATTCTTTCCATTCTACCGCTTCTTCATAACTGGAAGGTTCTTTATCAATGAAATCACATAGTAATGCTACATACCCGGAGCAGGATCTGGTCCTCTTTCTTTCTCTGTCATTCCCTTCTGGAGCCCCATATCTTTCTGCACCTTGGATAAGTTCTTGTACCCAAGTAGGTTTCCTCTTATGAGGATTCTTCTCGAGAGGTGGATCTACAGGTCTTTGTGGTTCTTCAAATTCTCTATCTTCTTCTTGAGCTTCTTCGTTCATGGCTGTATCATGAATTCTGGGTGCTTCTGCTTCTTCGAATTCTTTAGCAGGTCTCTTTCTGGATCTTTTGTAAGCTGTGTCTTCATCAAAGGTTACATCCCTGCTGATGTCAATATTCTTGTATCCTGGGAAATATATTCTGTAAGACTTCGAGATTTTAGAGTAACCCACAAATATACCCTTCTTTCCTGAAGGATCTAACTTTGTTATCTTCTCTTTTGGAATGTGTATGTACACTGGACAACCGAATATTCTGAGATGGCTGACTTCTGGTTTCTTGTTGGAGAAGACTTCTTCAGGAGTCTTGTTCTCGAGTACTCTATGTGGAGTACGGTTCTGTACATACACCACTATTTTGGCAGCTTCTGCCCAAAGATGCATAGGAAGATCTTGATCATGAAGTATTTCTCTTGCAGCTTCCATGATAGTTCTATTCTTCCTTTCTGCAACCCCATTCTGTTGTGGTTATAAGGAGTGGATAAATCCCTCTTAATCCCTGAGTCTTTACATAACCTTTTGAATTCATTTGAAGTGAATTCTCTGCCATTGTCTAATCGAAAAGTCTTGATCTTCTTTTCAGTATGATTCTCGATCAAGGCTTTGAATTCCTTGAACTTGCTGAATACTTCATCTTTGTTCTTCATGAAGTAAACCCATGTCTTCCTAGAAAAGTCACCAATAAAAGAAACATAATATGCATACCCGCTTAGTGAGTTTGATGACATAGGACCACATACATCAGAGTGGATGATTTCCAAGATTCCTTTTGCTTTGCTTTCACTACTTGGAAATGTCTTCTTTGTATTCTTCCCTTTCGCACATCCTTTGCAGACCCCATCATGTTTTTCTTGGATTTCTGGAAGACCTTCAACAACTTTGCTTGCAATAGGTAGTGCTCTGTAATGCACATGTGCAAGCCTTCTATGCCAAAGTTCACTTGGCTCTACTGTGTGATGGACCAAGGCTTGTTCTGGATGATCCTTTAATTTGTACAATCCTCCTTCTTGTTCTCTAATCACCATCGCATCATTGATAGTCTTTCCTTTTGGCCAAATGATGACTTGAACATCTATGAATGCAACCTGCATTCCTTTTGCATCTAATGCTGATATGGAGAGGAGGTTTTTCTTGAGTCCTGGCATAAACAATACTTCCTTCATTGTTAGAGACTTTCCAAAGTATAGTTTATAGGAAGAGTCCCCACTACCTTTTATTGGATATTGGTAGTCATCTCCTAGCTTCACCTTGTGAGGTGATTCATGTTCTGACAGTCTCACAAAGGATTCCTTGAATCCTGTCATATGTTTGGAAGCCCCACTATCTATAAGCCAATCATTGCTTCCATGAGTATTGTTTCCTATGAGAGCGGAAATCAAAACATATTCATCCTCGCTTGAAGAATATTCACTCTCATATCTGGTTCTTTTCTTGGATGATTCATAATCCTCTGCAGCATGAGCATGATGTCTTCTTCTGTTTCCCTTCTTCTTATGAGAGTTAATCTTGTTTCTAGGACAATATTTTGCAAAGTGTCCTCTTTCATCACATGTATAACATCTCAATCTAGATAGGTCCTTTCTATTGTTATCTTTATGGTAAGAGTTCTTACCTTTGGAGTGATGAGGATTTCTTCTTCCTTTCTTGGAGTGAACTGTGAGGGCTTGATCTTCACTTCCCATCTTCTCTTCTCGAGCTGCTATCTGAGCTTCTTCTTGAGAGCATTCTTCCCATAGTCTGCTGAACTTGACTAACTTCTTTCTTGCATAGATTCCTTAGATGAATGAATCCCATGACATAGGGAGGCAATTCAAGGTAGTCATCACAATCTCTGCATTTTCCACTTCTTCATCTATTGCTTCTAGTTGTTCCTTGATCTGAGAAACTCTTGTGAAGTAAGAATGGATTGTTTCTGCATTCTGAATCTTCACATTCATCAGTTGGTTTCCCAGATTCATCTTTCGATTTATGTTCTTCCCTTCAAACAATTTGGTTATGGCATCAAACATATCTTTAGGTGTCTTGAGAGAGGACACTTATGGGATAAGGTGATCCTTGATAGAATTAGCAATGATTCTCTTTGCCATAACCAACTTCTTCTTATGTAAGGCCTTTGCCTCATCTCCCTCTGGAACTAGAATCTCCTCATGGATGTAGGAGTCCAACTCATTCTCTTCCAGGACCAGGGAGATCCTATACTTCCAAGCTTGGAAGTTATCAGCTCCCTCAAGCTTTTCATCAAGCTTGGTATGATGAAACATATTTAACTGAGAACCTCAAATGGAAATACAAAATATTTAGATCTTACCAGGTCAAGATGTCGGATCTGGTTTTGGAGCTAAAATCCTATAGTATTGGTTCAGGAGAAAATTAGGGTTTTGCTTTTCTGGAGTTTTATCCACCCAAATGCCTTGAAATTTATCCCTAACTTCTATTTGGGGAGGATATCAATCCAGGCTTGGGCCCACTGAAAAATTCCTCTTCTGTAAAAAGCCCTAATTTCCGGCAGCAGTGTTGGGTCCAAAATTGAAAAACCTCAGAATTGGATTCTACTTCGACAGAAAGATGCGCCCTAGGGAGGAGAGTTGTTCCAAGCTTCTTTTGCTGAAAATATGTGGAGAGAGATCCAAAAAGTAGGAATCTCTAGTTCCCATAGCTGCACAGTGTCTTCTTCTCAGGTTAGCTCTGATACCATGTTAGATTTTTAACATTAAGATAGCATAACATTAGGATCTTTAACTGAGAGAAAAACAAGCGCATCAATCAAAACATAGGAGACAATGAACATAGTGTTTTGCTCGGGGAAACCATAAATGGAGAAAACCCCGTAACTTCCTCAGAGATAGAATCATCACCAAAGTAAAACCCAAAACAGTAAGTGAACTCCCAATAGCAGTAACATTCTTCTTATCTAGCCCCAGTGTCTTCTCCTTCCTCAACTATGCGCTACACTTGAGTGTGTATGTGATGTGTACTAAATAGAGAGTCCATTTCTCTATTTATACTAATCCCGGCATGACTAAAACCCTACCAGGGTCGATCTTTGCTAGGAGAGTCTAATAACCCTAGTGCCTCGAAACTGCAGGGACTTTAACCCTTAGACAATCAGAGGGTTACCCATAATGACTTGACATGACTTGTTTACATTATTGATTCTCCCGATCATAACATCAGGGGCATGACATGACACAAGAACATCCCAGAAAAACATTGGGTTACAATAGATAAGAAATACAAGTGAATACATTTCGAAGTTACAATTACATTAACAGTCATTTGGATGAAGCGGACATTGGAAGACTTACTTGTAAAATATGAATACCCCATTATTATGCACTATGACAATACAAGTGCTATAAACATATCCAAAAATCATGTTATGCACTCTAAAACAAAACATATCTCGATTAAGTATCATTTTTTAAGAGAGAAAGTATCACAAAAAATGTTCAAATTGGAGTATATTGATATGAAGGAAAATATTGTTGATATATTCACTAAGCCACTACTCAAAGAAGCATTTGAGCATCTTAGGCATAAGTTGGGAGTAATCTCCTTACAGTAAAAAGAGTAAGAGGAAGAAAAACAACATGTCAGGGGGGGATATGTTGACAGGGGGAGCTGTCAGAAGAGAACCTTTGTCATTGTTTTCAAAGGGGGAGAATGTTTCAATGCTTTAATGTTGTCATCAATGCCAAAGGGGGAGAATGTTGGATAAAATTTTCATTGATATCAAAAGAGTTCAGTAATGACAAAGGAATAAGTGATGGCATGGAAAGCAATGGCATATGTGACAAGGATGAAAAGACATAAGAGAGGATCCAATGAGGGGATCAAGTTAGGTGAAGTATAATTGAGCTTGATTGATCAATCAATGTAGAGTCATGGAGTTGCAGTCAACTTAGTTAGAAGAGGTTGGATGACTAAGATTGTATGAAGAAAATAGATTGACATCAGGGAAAGAATATGCAAAGTAAATGTATGTGGAAGCTAACATTCCAGAGCGCCAAAGTGAAGTTTCATGTTTGATAAATTAATCAATAGATGAGGAGGATTCTGCAAAGTGATCGACGATTCACAAGAGTTGTGGAAGCCCATTTCAAAAAAGTTGGGAGGCGTATCCGTAATCCACAATACACAATGCAGAAGGAATCCACAATCCATAATTGTGGAAGGAATAAGTTTCCAATTACAGAAATCTCATTGCAGAAAGATGATTGCAGAAGCAATTTTCGAGGAAAGTCAAAATGCATACCCACAACTGCGGAATGAAGAAGTTTCCGATTGCAGAAAGGTCATTGTGAAAAGATAATTGCGGAAGCATTTTTCAAGAAGATTCAAAGTGCACATCTACAATATGCAACCCACAATTGTGGAAGGAATGAGTTCCTGCAAATTGCGGAAAGGTCGTTGTAGAAAGACAATTGTGGAAAGCTAATTTTGGAAGGTAATTATAGAAACATGATTTCTAAAAGGTAAATGTAGAAAAGTCAACGAGGAAAAGATTTGTTGCAGAAAGGACACTGTAGAAAGGATGTTGCGGAAAGGAAACTGCAGAAGGTCGCGACTAATAAATTAAACAGAGTTAAAAATGACAAACAAAGAAGTAATTTCAAATTAGTTTATTTGTCTATAAAGAGTCATGATGAAGATATGTGACTACTGGATGAAGAGATATGTTTGAGGGTATATAAACAATGCTTTACACCTTCAAATAAGGGTCTCTGCACATTCAATTGATAGATTGATTGATGTAGAATAGTCAGAGATCAAATTATCATATAAGGGTGGTAGGGTGGTGCTAGGGAAGGCTATTTTCCTGCAAGGGGGTCATAGCCTCCTTCTAGTAATAGATGGTAAATAAGGTGTAAAAGCATCCTTTTAGTAGTAGCTGATAAACTAGGGGGTCGTAGCCTCCCTCTAGTAGTTGCTAATAAATAGGGTGTAGTAGCATCCTTGTCTGTAGTAGTAGACAAAAACTATTTGTAAAATACAATTTTGTAGTAATAGGAAGTATTGGTGGTTTACCCAATTGGGTTTCCATGATAAATTTGTGTTCTGTGTGTTCTTGTTGATCATGTGTGTTAATGAATAAATTAAAAGTGGTTTAAATTATAAAATTTATCAATACTGATTCACCCCCCTCAGTATTGTCCAATATTCCAACAACCAAACCAAGTTAGAGGTATTTCCCCAAATTGATGAAAGCATGCAATGCAAAAATAAATAGATAAGCAAAACATGGAAAGGAACCTAGTTTTTATAATTTTGATATGAAATTAGCATGAGTTTGATATCACTCTATTTTCTACTATTAATGGTCAAGCAACATACAAAAAGGGAAATGAGACAGAGTAGAGTCCACTTATGAATCTCCATAAGTAAAATTCACCCCCTAATTTTGTGTGTGTATGCAATCATGTAATGCAAGTAGACGACCAATGCTAAAATAAGATAAAACACACACACACACACACACACACACACACATACTTCCATGATTTCACCTTGCATTATGTGCACTGTGAAAGCACTTACATTCCCTTGTCAAGACTCAAAAATTTGTCACTTAGGTGTGCAAATATGTAACCTTCTAGAAAGTGCTATTACATTTTCAAACACAACTCAAATATAAGTCATTTATAGGTTGTTGATCATGCATTTAAGCACATAATGAGGCTAGAAATTTTCCCAAACCAAGTTAGATGTATTTCACCGATTGATAAAAGCATGCAATGCAAAAATAAATAAATAAGCAAAACATGGAAAGGAACCTATATTTTTATTATTTAGATATGAAATTAGCATGAGTTTGATATCGCCCTATTTTCTACTATTAATGGTCAAGCAACATACAAAAAGGGAAATGAGACAGAGTAGAGTCCACTTAAGAATTTCCTTTAAAATTTAAAGGGTTGTCCACAAGTTAAAAAAAATGGGGCTTATTGAGGCCTCAATACCCTCGTAATTGACGAAAAAATATTATGTTCAAATAATATGGCCTTATTGGTAACCCTAAAGTTCAACCATGTATGAACTATAATTCATATAATCAACTCTCTAATAATTTTTAGGTTTGTATAGGTGAACCCTAACATTGAGTCCACTTAAATCCATATGATCACTCCATTGATTGAAAACTAGATTAAATCCCAACTTGTCATTATGGGATTCCACATTATTAAAGTATCTACACACAAGGTTGTATACCTTCAAGAGTAATTTGTCTATCTAGTCCCACAATGCAACCCTAACTTTGACATTGTTGGGTGAATGTGGGTTAACAAGGCCCAAAACCATGTAATTGAGATTGAAGAGTATCAACACAACTTTGTTGGATGGGTCATACGACACCTCAGAGTGCCTGAAGCATTCCTCCTACATATACCAGAGTGGGGGGTTTCTTTTTCTTTTGTAAAGGCCAAGTTTTTGGGACTATATAATGTAGAGTGTTGATTTTGGGGCTAAATACCCTTGATTAAGTCATGGTAGGTTCTCTTGGTTTTAATTTTAGGAAGTGTTGGCTTAGTAACATCACTGATTACCTCTTGATGGGCAGAATTCCTCCATTTTGTTGGGCCATTTTGGGACTTGGGTTGGTTTCCAATGCTTCTTGGGATGGGTCCATTAGGACACATGACCACACTTATATTTTTCTTTGTAGAGGTGATTTCACGTGTATGGGCTGTCATACCCAGTTTAACACACCTCATTTTTCCCACTTGGACCTATTTTATTATTATTTAAAACCTCCTCCCATTGGTCTCCAAATTGACGACATCATTCCTTAAAGAAGAAACCTACATTGTTAAAAAGAAGGGCATTGAGGGACAATCATCTGTTTGGGTTAGTTTTTCCTTTTGGCTCACCTTGCACTTGGTGGAGCCTAATTGCACATTTTTATTCTTATTTTATGTAATTGTATGGTTTAGTCCCCAAGTTTGTTGGTGCACAAACCTAAAATTTTATATTTTTCCATTAACTTGTAGGATCAAATTTGTAAAAGGTTGGGGGTTGTCTCATATAAATAAGACAACCTCACCTCATTTGAAAATCATAGACAAGGATTCAAAATATGTATTCTTTTCTTTTCCTACTGGTTTATTAATGTATTTGAGCTGGTGCACACCTCTCTCTTGGATATTTTCTCTTCCATGAAGGATGAATGACAAGATTGCTAGGCTTTGATTGTCTCATACTAAGTGGACGCTAAGAATATTTGTAAGAAATCATTCTCAAGGATGACCTAAGGTGTATTTTCCTTGCTTATTCTTGATTAATGTTGGCGAGTTTATCTCATATCCCTAGTTTAACGTTACTCTTAAAGTGATTTTGACCAAGGTATAAAGGTTTTGTTTTCTAGCATTTTTTCTACTTTCTTGAGGAGACCTTCCTACCAAGGAGCTCTACATTTTTCTATTGGGACTTGGGATTCTCTATTTTCCTTAATTAGGTTTTGTTACATAACCCTGTTACATAACCCTAGAGGTTTCTAGATTTTCCCTAGTTGCAAGTATTGGAAACTATCTTAAGAGGAGGGATGTTATCCTCTATCTCTCATAGCCCTAGCATTTGAGACAAGAATCTAATGTCCTCTCTATCAATCCTCTCTTTATCAAATTTTACACGATTTAAAAGTTATTTTATACATAGAAATATTTTACAATTGGAAAAATCTCTAAAAATCTAAATAAATTCAAACCCCCAAAAATAACAGTGATTTAGTATTTATGATCTACCTTAAAATTTTGCCCTAGGGTTTTATCCACAAACCCTAGATGGTGTCCTATGTTGAGGAAGTGCATTGGAACCCATGGAACCCTCATAATTCATGAATAAGAGGGTGTGTGATATTTCGTTTGTCATCCAACATCCTTAGTCTAATTGTCCTCTTTCCCTTGAAGGCACACTTTTTGGAGTGGATGCCTTGGACAGTGCTACATTTCCTTGAGAGACATGAAATTGCATTGAAAGGCACGATATTATCTGAAATTTATGATAAAGTGAATAACTCCATTATTGCATGAGTATTGTGTCTTGATTTCATATAGTTTGACTCTCATAAGGCATTGATCATATCTACTAAGATTTCATGCAAGGTAAATTTGTGGTTTGCCGATGGTTGTAGGTATTCTTAACTATGTTTTAAATACCTTTAAAAATCCATGACATGTATTTTCATTACAAGATTTAGACATAGACATCCATCTCCACACCATTCTTACCAATTAGCACTTGATACAAGTTTAAAAATGAAAAACTCATATGATTGTCAAAATGACAAAGATATTACTACACAAAGAAAAACTCATACCATTTTGATAAAATGATAAAGATATTACTTCACATACATATTAAAAAAAAGAAAACTCATACCATTTTGACAAAATGATAAAAGTATTACTACTCATCATATTGGACCTTGCATAAGTACCCCACCAACATATTCTCCTTAAACTTAAAAGTCATACTTCAAACTTTTGATACCCATGCAGGCCAACACATAAGGGCTTTCCTTTATCCACGCCCTTAGCAGTCATATTTCAAACTTTTGACAATAACAATTTCACCAAAGGAATGTCGTTACTTCAAAACACCACCTTCAAGACCCTTATGCAAAATGTTTGATGTCACCATGCTTGTTGATACTAAAAAATTTCTATACCTTTAAAAAAAAATAAGTAGACTTTTGAAAATGTAAACAAAATATGTCTTTGCTTTAAATTAAGGAACAATTGGACTAAATTTTTTTATATACCTTTCAAAAAAAATCAAGTAGACTTTTGAAAATGTAAACAAAATATGCCTTTGCTTTAAATTAAGGAACAATTGGACTACATGTATGGATTTATTATTATTCAATGATATAATTTGAATAATTAATGCCAAAAAGAAAAATGAATTAAACCATGAAAAAAATGGGTACAGTCTAAACACGTGATTGTTTTTGTTTCTTGTTTTTACCAAGGATATTTTTAGTAAGGCAACGAGATTTTCAGGAATTCCACATAACAGCTATTAAACTTATATGATTTTGATGCTCCATAGGTTTCTGAATCTGCTGAACCTGTTTATACACTTAAAAAACCATTTAAATTGCAAAAATAATAAACGATTTAAATTCCAAAAATCACAGAATTCAAGAAAAAAAGAATCACAGGATTCCAGTGAAAACAATCAGAAAAACAAAAAGGTCACTCGTTTAGCCTCTCCCAAAAATATGTAATGATAGATTAATGGTCAATATTTTCATGACAATGAAAAAGGTAATGCGCGTAGTTAATCAAATTCCTTTTTAATAATGAATTTACTTCAGTAGTTTTGTTCTTTGCAGCTTTTGATGGGCCATGGTCGAAACCTGATACAAAACCCTAATATTTTCAAATAGCTCGTATTCGAAATCAGCCATCATAATCCATCGACTTTCGTTCTTAAATAAATTCTGGTGATATATTGAAATTTTGGAAGGTCATATTGGAATTATGCTCCCTGCCAAAAGTTAATAAACAACAAGCAGAAACCACACAGGCCGAAGAGACGACTAATGCAATTTCAGGCTATTCAAAATATATTCTTTCATATGGAGTATTCTCCCACAACACCATCAACAACGTGATTCTAATGCTAAATATGCATCTACAAAGCAGTTGCTGGAGATGGATATAAGGTGTGGTATGCACAAAACTTGAAAATCAGCAGACCAAAATGTCTTGTTCTTTGCCTTGGCTTTTTGCCTATTCCACCCATTCCCAATTAAATACAGAAAATTGGAACTAAACAGCTTTAAGTTCCTGAGAAGTATTAATCTGTTTCTGGAATGTCCTTCCATCAGAACATCAGTTGACTAGATAAAATTAACAACAAAAACTTTACTGATTAATTCTTACCAGCCAGAAGATCACAGGGTGATTAAGCAAGCATTCATCTCAATATATTGTCTTGCCAGAGAATAGCCTCCAAGTTGCAATTTCTACCACAGCTACTCTAATGCAACTGGTTCTTTCACAGCTACAATTCATTCATTAGGGTTTTAAAGGCATGAGCCTCATGAACTGATTCTGTCACAGCTACAATTCATGCATTAGGGTTTTAAAGGCATGAGCCTCATCAACTGCCAGCCGATAGAGCACAAAACTCACAGGATGCTACAGGATATTAACAGAGTCATCGTGACATCTCTGGGAATATCCAAGAAATATTATCGTCAGATGCTCTCCTGGGTCTCTTCCAACTCATCTTCTTATCTCTTGTTCGCTTGGAGGAATAATTGTAACGCACCAATTTATGCAAAGTCCTAAATTTGTTTCCACTGATAAAATTATACTCATATTAGTTTTTTCACATATTCATACAAGTACACAAGCATAGCTGGATCATATAATTGTACTGAATAGCATCAACTACATCATTGACAAACCATATGGTTGTACATTCATAAATGGGTCCTGGCCAAGAGAATCGATATAATCTATTTTTACAAAAGTTGTTTTATAGTGGAGTATCTTGATTCTTAATCAAGATCTTGGAAATGAGATGGTTGAGTATCTTAATCATGATCTTAGTAATAAGATAATCATATAGAATCAGAATAGTTTGATTTTTTTAAATAAGATGGTTGAGTATCTTAATCATGACCTTAGTAATAAGATAATAATATAGAATCAGAATAGTTTGATTTGTTTAAATAACTTTAGTTCATAGCCACTTTTTGCTTTTATGTTTTTTAACTACAACCTTAAATTGTATTTTTTCTTATGCTTTCATTAGTGCTTTCACCCATTAAAGGCTGTATGCGTTTTCTTAACAAAGGAGAGAGTTCAACATGATAACTATTTTAAGAATGAATTTAAATAAGCCAATATGAATGTGACACATTGGTGTTTTTAAGTATGCTTTTATAAATCCAATAACATTCATTATAGAGATAAATGAATAAGCATGAAATAAGTATATAATAAAAGAAATTTCATTTAATTAGAAATATTAAATTTTACAGGCAATATTATAGTATATGAGTTTATATGGAGGGATTTAGTACTCTAAAATATGGAAGCAATATATTGCCTAGTATGTATCTAGGGGTTGAAAAGGGTGTTGGAGATTTGAAAATGTACTCTATATTTGAAATTGGTGTTAGTATGATGGTGTGTGAAGTAAGATTAGTGTTTGAATAAGTATGATTGTTGGTGTCTTTTCCATGACCCAGGTTTAGATTTCCATCTCTATCCAACAAAGCCAAAGATATCGAACAGACAGAGCGTAAACCTGTTAGCAACACCCGCAAAGGTGTCGTCTCACCCGAGATATCTTATTGGGACTACCAAAACCAAATTTCTGCAGCTAAGAAAGGGGATTTCTTCCTGATAACACTAAGACACAACTCTATTGATACAAGGGATTGTGGATTATCGTTGGCACATACACATAAGAAAGAAGACTCATCCATCGACACATTCACAACATAAAAATATGCATATTAAAGTAAATTTCCTATCATTATTATTGTCATTCCACAACATGAAATCAATGTAAGTGCGACAAACACATAAGGACTTAAACACACGTTACTTAGATATCAAAGGCACAGAGGTTTAACATGGAAACCCATACATAAAAAACCACAAAGCACTCTTCATCTGGCATGAGTAATATTGGAATGCTTTGTTCTACGCATACAACTTGCAGACTTCTCTTAGAATCTTCTTTACAATGGATGGATATTCTCTATATTTCTCACACTCTCCTGCTTTCTTTTCTTCTCTCAATCAACCTCTTTGTCGATATCCTTAAGATTTAGCGATTGTACGCACACAACTTGGATCGATCCTATATATTTATTACAATTCTTGTTTCAACTGTTACCTAGTTCTCAACTGACAATTGATTGGTTGTTCCAACTACTCCAAATCCCATTACATTTAATAAAGGCGCTAACGACCCAGATTAAATTCATGCCCATTCCAAAATATAGTCTGTTAGTCTAACTAAACTCATTGTTACATTTATTATTTTCTCAAAACATGTAGAATACTCGGATTCAACATACTCTTCTCCTTTTTCGTCCCGACCTTGCTCAGCTTGCGACCATATTCTTCACTTTTCAGACCAAAATTGGTACATATTTTCCTAGGGATGACACACCCCCAACACTCACTTATGGCTCGTCTTGAGCCGTTTCAACCAAAGGTTTTTGTCACGCAAAGTTTACTCTGAGACTCCCAATAGATCTTCATTACTTCCTCTCCTTCTCTATGCACATATTCTTTTTCCTTTTTCATTTGTTCAACAAGTTTGGAACTGATGTGTTCCAAATTTTCCACTCTTGTCGTTCCCATCACCTGTTGCACCCACTCATGAACTGAGTGGATGGTTCCTGTAACTTGCTCTGCTTCAGCCTAGACTTCCGCGGCACATTCTGTTCGTCTTTGCTGTTGTGTCTGCAATTTAGCAACCTACTATTGCAATGTTTTAAAGACAACAACCTTGCTCATCTTCTTAACCGAAGACAATTTCTTCATCTCATTTCTTAAACCATTCAAATTCGCTTATGGGGTATGAAGTTGTTCTATAAATTGTTTCAACTCTGCATCATCCATTAGGGATTCCCATGACTGATAAACCTATGCATATTCTTTGGCACAAAGTTCCTCAACCTCCTGGATCTTTTGAACATTTTCCTTTACTTCCTTCTGTCGGGCTTCCAGTCCCTTAGGTGATGTATTGGGATTCGTATTTGTTTTCAAGTCTATAATGTGTTAGAGGAGGTTGACAACTACCTCCCCAAGTAAAACAAATTTGGCCTTTGGGAGCATTGCAGTCGTAATTCCTTCTTCAGAGAAGTCATGGAAGGAAAGCGCGACAACTTGATCCAATCTTTGCATATCCTCCTGCAATCTCTGTGATTGTTGCTTCATTTATTTTACTTTGTTTTTGAGCGATGCGATCATGTTCCTTGAATGCTTAATCTACTTAAACACCACATGCTCTCTTTCCTTTATCTCTTCTATTGCATCCTGCTGAATCATATGCAGTGCATACATAGGGAATATAGAAAAATTGACTCTTACATGACCAATGTCTTTGATCATGGCATTATCCTCTTGCGCGCCCAAATCAAGAGCCTCTGCAAACAACTGAACCTTCGTGTTCTGTTGCGGTGATGGTATCTCCCGAGGTCGATCCTAGGAAGGACCACCATTTTTCTGTGACTCAGTTTGGAACGGTTCCCACACGATCGATGTTATTACTTTTTACTGTGACACACAAAGTATACAGTAAATCTGTGATGCTTCTGAACAAGTCAGTATTCCTCTCATCAATATTCTTGTAAGTCTCACTCGAAACTTCCTCCATCGATTCATAATGAGGTTATAATCATCATGGGTAAGGCCAACAGTTCCAGATTTTTTATTAGCCTTCCACTTCTTATGACTCTTTGATTATTCAATTTTTGTGTGCTTATCACCTAGTTATGGATCCGTCGAGTTCGCGCTAGACTCTTATTTACTTTCATAGGTGGAGCTTCGTGGAATTTCTTCTCCTTGTTGATCTCCTCCTTGATTTTCAGACTATCAATTCTGCTGCGTTTCAGTCTCAGTAGATATTTGATCATCTGTGATAAGTCGTCTCCACTCTTCGGTCTAGTCTTGAACTATTGTCTCAATATATTCTTCTCTTAGCCAAAACTCAACAACCAACCATTGATTCTCAGGGTCTTGTCATGGTTGCAAATGGAAGTGGTGTGTCTCGACAAAAAATCTAATAATATTGTAGAACCTATGGATAGTCTCCTAAACAATCCTTGTTTGGTTCCCAATGTGATGCCTTAGTGCATCAACATGTAGGTAGTAATCAATTTTATTGTCCTTCTGTCGGTGTGAATTCTCCTTTTCATACCATAGGTTCTGGTATTGCGCCCCTCGACATGGCATAGGAACGTCCACCCCTTGATAGTTTGGTGGCTCGTCCCATGTAACAAACGAGACCAAAATTAACAACCATGAATAGTGATTTGGGTTACCTTTCTCCTATGCATCGGTTGCATATTCTAACAAATCATTTAGTAGGTAGGTCGACCAGTTCATCTTGAAACCCACAACACACTGCTCTTCTATAGCAATGTTTCTGATAGTACACTGGTTTAGTCTCATCTTCCTGAGCAACTTGCTTGATAACACTTTTGCTACAAATGGAACAACAATATCATTGATAGAGGCAATGAAAAATCCTCTCTTATCTATGGTTAGGTCATATTTATCCTCCATTCGGATAGCTAGGACCAAGTCTTTCTCCTTTCCAATAAAGAACGATGTTGGGTTGACCCCTGCAAGAGGAAGTCCAGTGATTGAAGCTATCAGGTCATCGTCCACCAAAATTTGTTGATCCAACCAAAGGTATCTGACAACGTGACCATTTATTGGCTTCTTTTCCACTGATCCAGGTTCATATTTCCCTCTCTATCCAACAAATCCCAAGATATCAGCCCCATAGAGCATAAAACCCTCAGCAACACCTAGAAAGGTGTCGTATCACCCGAGATATCTTATTGGGACTGCCAAAACCAAATTTATGTGGTCAAGGAAGGATATTTCTTCGTGATAACATTAAGAGACAAATCAAACGAAATAGAGGGATGGATTACCAATGTCACATACTCACAAGAAATAAGACCGATCCGTCGACACATTCACTATTAAAATTGAGCTCACAGGAATCTATGAACCAAGACAAATCTCATAAATAGATATCACACAAGCAATTTTATTCAAAATATGATATGAAACAGTGCAATAATGATTTTCAACTGTATAAGATTTCATTAATCAAAAGTAACAAATGGATAATTAATCCAATGTAATACACTGGTATTAATAACTAGTCAATTCAAATGCATGAGAGAGCAATTAGAATTGATTGAATCAACCTAACTGAATAGATAATCGGACATGTCTAAATCACTATCGGATCCTAACTAGTTAGCTCTAGTTGTCTAAAGCAATGCCTCACTCAGTTAGAATCACTTAAATAGAGGCTAACTGAATATGGTAGGTGAGGAAAAGTTCCTTCCCACATGCAGTTAATCAATGACTGGCGCTAATTGAATATAACTGGATGTAACTGAATGTAACTAACTCCTAACTAGGCTTGACTAGTCACCAACTGAACTCAACTAAAGGAGGTTGGTTCCGAGACTCCCAGTGGCTCCTAAATTGTAGGGATTGGTCTAGGAGGTGCCTAAATTGACGCATGCAAGTGCACTAAGTGGAAGTTAGCCTCAACTAGTGTTCCCCACATTCTAGTAACTGGTACATGTGGCCCAATTAGGCCATGTGGACCCAATGGTGCTAGTGACTAAATAAAGACTAAAAAGACTCATAATTTAGACATAATTGACCAAATTAGACAAGGGAGGATTATAATCCTAACACCCCCCTGAATGGTAACTTGGACAATTTGTGGGCCCTGGTAACTAAGACCATAGGTCACCCATTATAGCTAAAGCAAAAAGTAACTGCTTAATACAAACAAAGAAATGGGGAAAAAACCACATGGGAAAAAATCCCCCCCTCAAACTAAGCAGGTAGAATCATGATTCAAGTTGAAAAAACTTGAGAAAATGTTGCTGCAAACTTCATCTCTATGGTGTAGCGAAGCAGCATACATGATGTTCTGTGCACATATATCCTGGGGAGTGGCATGTAGACTTCTTCGTCTTCTCCCGAAATGATGATGGAAGGAAGGAGGAATGTAACCTTTTCCTCTTTTTGGATGAAGAGGTGTATGATCCACTATGTTCTTTTGAGAGAAGTGTAGATGATCAGGCCTTTCCATGTAGCATCTCACAGGGAGTTTGTTGCATCTCTCTGAAGGAGGTGAGATTGCATGACATAACACAAGGTTCTCTTTTTGAAACTGATCTTTTGTCCTCTGTGTGTTAGATAGATTTTTCGTCATCTTCCCGAGCTGCCCCAATAGGATTTTGTGCCCATTTGGGCTTAGGATTGGGAGTATAGATTGGATTTGGATCTAAATCACCCTGAATTTCAATATCATAAATTGATACAACTGATTCTTCATCTGATTCTGAAATACTAGTGGAAACTGCAAAAGGAGTATATATAATGTTTTTACCTCCCCTTTCAAGTGGCAGCTGAGAGTGCACTGGATCTGAAAATGGCAGGAAGTGTGAGAATTCATATCCCTTGGAGGCATGATTTGCATCACCTCTCTATGATGTTCCCAGTAGAGATATATGTGATCTCTACTGAGTCGGGACCAAATATCACTCACTTTGGAGGGCTAGTGTGAGTCATCTGGTATACATATAACAGATTTGCAGCTAAGGAGGGCACCTAAATTACATCTTTGAAATTTCTACGTTCAAAATTAATGGAACCCTTCCCTTTGGCTTGAATTTTACTCTCATCACCCATGTGAATGCTAGGGCCATCAGTGGACTGTAAATAAGAGAATGATTCTATGGATGCAACCATATGAGTGGAAGCTCTTGAATCAATGAGGAAGGCATGTGTTCTTTAGAAACTAGCCTTCAGTGCATGGAATCTATCATCATGTTCTTCAATTTCTTCTCTATGGTCAACCTTCCTTGCACCAGCAAGTACAATTATGTTATTTTTCTCCAGAAGAAGAGTCATTTCATCAATTGTTCTTCTCATACAGGAGCTTTCTGGATGAAAACCCCTTCCACAGTAAGAACAAATGATCTTTCCTTTTCCATTATTCTTGCCTCTCCTCGAACTTGAGGGCTCATCTGACTACTCCTTCTCCATAGGAGGATCATTATTTTTCTCCCCCTTACCATTCATAGCTTTGGGTCCTCCAACAACCAATGCTTGAACTTTGGAAGATCTGATGATCCCCATTTGGACCAGCTTGTCATGCTCATTGGTGAGAGACTCAATGAAGGCATTGAGATTTGGCATCTTCTAATTCAGTGTTGTGAGATTCGTGGTATGAAAGGTTGATACAAAGACAGAGTAATCTATGCCAAGTTTTGAGAGGATGGAAAGGATAAGTTGATCATCCTCCTTCTCAACTTTACATAGCTTCAACTGGAGCACCAGGTGCTTGAATTTGGTGAAGAAACCATTCAGAGTTTTGAAGTTTCCTAGGTGAAGAGAAATCAACTCATTCTTTAGCTGATAGACCCTAAGATCATCTTGCTTATCAAATAGGGAAGCAAGTTGTTCCTGAATTTCCTTAGGAGTCTTCAATCCAGTGATGTGGAAGATAAGATCCTTAGAAATTGAAAGGCACATAAATCCAAAAGCTTCATCAAGATTATTCTAGTATTTTGATTTGCAACATAATGAATCGGCTCTACCTCCATCTCCATTGTGACTCTGTAGAGTTATTTGGAGTGAAGCTAAATCTCAATGTCCTCCTTCCACTGATGGTAGTTGAAAGGAGTGAGAGGATCTACAGAAGGGGCCATTTTGCACAAATTTTTTGATCTAGTAGGAAATATGTAGAAGGAGAAATTCCTTGTCCTACTGAGGCTCTGATTCCATATTAAAATTGAGCTAACATGAATCTATGAACCAATACAAATCTCACAAATAGATCTCACACAAGCAATTTTACTCAAAATATGATATGAAATAGTGCAATAATGATTTGCAGTTGTATAATATTTCATTAATCAAAAGTAAAAAATGGATAATTAATCCAATGTAATACATTGGTATTAATAACCAGTCAATTCGAATGCATGAGAGAGGAATTCGGATTGATTGAATCAACCTAACTAAATGGATAACTGGACATGTCTAAATCACTATCGGATCCTAACTAGTTAGACCCAATTGTCTAAATCAATGCCTCAGTTAATTAGAATCAGTTAACTAGTCTAACTGAATGTGGTAGGTGAGGAACGGTGCCTTCCCTAATCGATGAATGGTGCCAATTGAATATAACTAGATGTAACTGACTCCTAACTAGGCTTGACTAGTCACCAACTGAACTCAACTAAAGGAGGTTAGTTCTGACACTCCTAGTGGCTCCTAAACTGATGCATGCAAGTGTAGTCAGTGGCAGTTAGCCTCAACTACTGTTCCCCACATTCTAGTAATTGTGACATGTGGCCCAATTAGGCCATGTGGACCCAATGGTGCTAGTGACTAGATAAAGACTAAAAAGACTCCTAATTTAGACATAATTGACCAAATTGGACAAGGGAGTATTATAATCCTAACATTCACAACGTAAACATATACATATTAAAGCATATTCCCTATCATTTTTATTGTCATTCTACAACATGAAATCAATGTAAGTGGGAGAAGCACATAAGGACTTACAGACAAGTTACTCAAATATCAAAGGCACAGAGGTTTAACGTGGAAACCCATACGGGAAAAATCACAAAGAAATCTTTGTCTAACATGAGTAATATTGGAAAGCTTTGGTCCACGCACACAACTTGCATACTTCACTCTGAGTATTCTTTACAATGGATGGATTTTCTCTATCTTTCTCATTTTCTCATGCTTTCTTTTCTTAACTCAATTGACCTCTCTGTCTATCTCCTTAATATTTAGCGATTGTCCACACACAGCTTGGATTGATCCTATATATCTCTTACAATTCTTGTTTCAAACATCAACTAGTTCTCAACTGATAGTAGAGTGATTATTCTAACTACCCCAAATATCATTACGTTTAATAAAGGCGCTAACGACCCAGATTAAATTCATGCCCATTCCCAAAGATAGATTATTAGTCTAAATTAACTCATCATTACATTTATTGTTTTCTCAAAACATGTCGAATACTCGGATTCGACTTACTGTTCTCCTTTTTGGTAGCAACCTTGCTTGCCTTGCGACCATATTCTTCACTTTTTCAACATTGGTACACATTTTCCTAGGGCCAACAATGATTTGTGTGAAGGTGGTTTGAATCTAATTGTGTTTGGCATTAGAGTGGTGTTTGAATGCATATGAATTGTGACTAAATGTGGTGTCAAGTCAATTGGAATGACTCTGTATTAATTTGACTTGTGTTAAGGGTGTTGTTTCCAATCTTGAAATATTTTCTCTCGGTAAGACTTAAAATTTCACCCTTCAAGGTTTTTAGGGGTTATAAGAGCTGTTCCATGTAACTGTAATCAAGGTCAAAATAAAAAGGGGTATTAAAATGTCATGGAAAAAATGGATACTTAGAATATCTAGTGAAAATAAGGGTCTTTTAAATTGTAATGGTATATTGGGAAGGGGGTTAAACCAAAATAGTTTTGGATGCATTCCTTAATATATTGAAATTAGGGGTATCCTTTAATATCATGTGAACACACGCTATGTCATAGGTTCACAAGTGAACCCCCCAAGGTTTAATAATAAATGTAATGTCTACCAAAAACCACATGTAATTTTTTTTTACCGTCTCTTAATGACAATTTCAGATTAAACAATCTTAACACATAATTATAATACACCAGTATCAATATCTGTATATAACTAAATTCATCTATCCATATAAATATTTTTATAATTCTTTAACTTCCAGAGATAAAAATACCTCTCGTTTGTTTTTAAACCAATATTATACATATTATTAATATTTCTTTATACACAAATTTCTAATGAGTTGTCTAAACAGGGGACAAATTTCCCCCTTTTTTGGCTGGTTTTTGAGCATTTCTGGTCATAAATTATCTTCACGGAATTTTCAAAATGCGCAAAAACAATGCTACATATTACAAAGTGTGGGTTCTTGGGTTTTCATGTCACGCGCATTTCATTTTTACGCTTAGAATCACACAACAAACAACATAAATTACAGATTTTGTGAGTTAAATTCACCGAATTCCGGTGGAAAATCAGTCGTCCCCTATTTAGACGGCTCCAATGTCTAATGGTAACCATGTAAATTTGGGCCACCTTAACCTACATGGTCGAAACTAGGCATAATAAACAATCTTAACTTAATAGACATATTATTTATAAGACTATGGTGGGAGTGTCCTATGTCTAGAAGACATGGATTACTTAGTCCTAGGATAACATTCATTTCCTTATCTTCACAAAGGTTTATGTGATATTACTGTTACATATATCGAATGGAAATCATAGGGTCAAACCCTTGGCAATTACAATTTACCAATGCAAATGGTAAATACTCTATATGGAATGCTGATTTTTGTAGTATATGGTAATGAGGTTACTTGTTCTTCCCACCAATTATTTCACATACAATATTAACCGTGACAAGGACTTTTGGCTGTTAGTTGCACTGAAAGGTGGGGCTTTCATTAGCTCCCACTTCCAGCTGGCTATATTACTGGTAATGCAATTAAAATCATCGTACTCTTCATGGTTTACTATGTAGCTTGGGTAAAATTCAAGAGTTCTCTCCATTTCATTAGCTTTTGGTTTAGGGAGGAGAGGTTTGGCCTCTTCCATGAAATCTTGAGGGCTTGACTATTATATAGGTAGTGTATGATTGTTTTCTCAAGTCAATGGTTATACGATGCATCCATATACGTAATGATGTATGGTCCAACTCTCTTTTAATTGAGTTTGAGTGGTCGTCTTCCTGGATGATGTCATAGTCTCCTCGTTGTCGCGCTCAGGTAAGGTTTATGTTTTATTTTGTCATTTTTTAAAATCGATGGTATATATGTTTGTATGTATATATGTATGTATGTATGTATGTATGTATGTATGTATGTGGGATTGTTTATACTAACCCTGTTTGAAATGCTTGTTCACAGGTATGGAAAAGGAGGATTGACTTGATCATCGCATAACCATGAGGGAAAGCTTTATGCTTGGTAAGCCCATTGCCATATGTGGCTCCATTCTCCTATAGGTTTGAAATGTTAGACATCTAGGAATCATTCTATAATGTAAATACTAGTTTCTTAGGTGAATGTACTTGTGGCTTAATGTATAAGCATGACCATGACTTAGTAAGATGTATTCGACAATCATTGTTTTTATTGCACTTGTTTTTCTTTGAGGTGTTTGTCTCTTTTTAGTATAAAATAATAGTGACTATAGTTATATTATATGCAAACGAATTAAGTTTAAATCACTGGATTCTGGTTCTGAAATCCTATTTCACTTGCATCCTATTTGTGAGATTTCTTTGTATGGATAGCTTATGATGTAACCTATAAATATATTTTAAAAAATAAATTTCTTTAAATAAAAGAATCAATTTATGTGTAACACATATATATATATATATATATGTATATATATATATAATTGTTCTTTCTCACAATACAATAAACAATAATATTTATATCAAAAGTAATCTTAATAACAAAAACTTCTAGCCATCATGGCTAATTACAACCAAATTACAACCAAATGTACACACCTTTAACAATAAAAAAATCTGAATAGTTTTAAAAAAAAAACCATAAATATTTATGGCAACAAAAATTAAGTATATAAGAATAGTTTATATATATAATAATAATAAAATATGCTTAATTTAAAAGTCTTAAAATCAAAATTAATAAAAGAAAAACATGGCATTGATTAAAATAAAAAAACCCTAACCTCTTCCCAATACGATAGGAAATGTAGAGATGAGCCTTAACTAAATAAATAACCATCCTTGAAAATTTTAACAAGTATGAACATATTAAGAAGAATTTAAGAACTAAACTTATGTCTAAGCCCTTTTCTAAAATAAAAGATTCAAGAATAAGTAAGTATAAAATTATAGAAGAAAGCAAAAATTCAACTACCAACTAACATAAAATAAAACAAGGAAAAAAAACTTATCATCCTTATTGCCTTCAACTGATTAGGGAACTTCCATGTTTCTTCAATCCTTATATTTTTGAGTAGCTTTGCAACTGTTGCTCAACAAATCACCCTCGAGCCAAACCAAGCAAAATAGAAAAGAGTAACCTAAGGTTTTGTTCTCTATCTTTTAACTATTGTGGAGTAGTCACAAGGTGTTTTACCACCTATAGGTAAACCCTATAATAATTTTCCTCTTAACAATGTCTTTCTAGGACTAACCATATTCTATTCATGGTTGTTGAGCACTCAATGATTTACAGCTGAACCCTCTCGTGAACTAGGAACCATTACCCTAGTAATCTTCTCTCTTTACAAATTTCTTTTTTGTAACACCGAATGCATGTGTTATAGAAGAGAATCCATCTTCAAGATATAATAATAGATAAATAAATATGAATGAATAGATAAATAAATATGAATGAATAGATAATGATTAAAAGTACAACACTGAATTTATTAAATAGTCCTCTTATGACCTTATGAGCTGACACAACCCCTTTTAATGTTATATATAATTGTTGTTGTTTTTATTATTATTTTTATATATTGTATTTTATATATGTAACATTGCTACCCCTTTAAGGGAAGCTTTGTCCTCAAAGCTTGATTTTTTTGATGTCAATTTTTATTCTGGATTTGTGTCGAACTTATGGATTGAGAGATGTGATTTTGATTATGACTATTGCTTTATTTTGTCTCTTTTGTTTTTTAATTCGCATTAAGTATGTACTTGGTGAAGTTTCATTCATTCTCTTGCATCTTGCGTGGTTGTTGCTTTTAACTATTTTTTACCTCAACTGAGTAGACTTAATAGAATTGAAAAAATAACTATTTTTGTGATGTCATTCCCAACATATTATGTGCCAATTCCCTCGGAAGGAAACTTTGTACTTATAATGCTCACAAAAGCATCGACTGTATCTTGTGTCTTATTAATCTTATAGCTATTCCAAATGATGTGCTTCATAGTGATCCTTGTGATGACATTTTCCCCTTGCTTAAAAGGTGGAATATGGTTTGAAAATAAATCTATATTGATGCCTTGTTTAACAACTTTGCCACCTAGGTTGAAATTTTCTCCACCATAAATGGATGATTGTAAAAAATGTGTGGACTACACTGATATGTCTCAAGCGTGACTAAATGCATCTCTTTAATGATCCCAATATGAAGATTGTATTTCCGAATTAAGTGATCAACATAAGTTTTTCTAATATTAACAAACTCATGCTAGAGAAAATAGATAGGGTTCTATTTTGAAGTCTTTCCAATAAGGCACTTGATACATAATATATATACGACAGAATGATGGTAGTTCATTTCAATAGGTATGGAAGGAATCATGTTTGTCCTTTGTGGAAATCTTATTATAGAATTCTTGTTGACTTTTTCTAAGATGTATCGAAATAAAAACTGAGCATAGCATGTTCTTATAGAGATTTGGCACACATAATGTATTATCGGGGAACAATATTTTGTTCAATTTCCTTAAATTGTAACTTGAGTTTCTACTCTATTCCATTTATAATTGTTGTCATGCTTCCCATGTACATTAATATAAAGAATATTATGTGAATATCAATACCAAGTTTACAAAATGAGGGATAATTCTGGTCCTTAAATGTTGATAAAATGCCTATTGGAAGTCCAATACTCATGTTGGACCATATCAATGCCATCTTTGGTCTTAGTCCAAGCATATTTGTGATGTCATCATGTGGCATTCCTGTTCTTCTATCCTCATATTTCACCTTGTAAGATGAGGTCTCACAAGTCTTCTCAGACTCAAAATCGCCATATAATGTTCCTTTGAGGTGATAAGGTAGTCAATGTCGAAGTGGAATCTAAAATATCTAATTTCTCATACGTGTCTTCCTTTGTACATTGTAGGAGCCATCCCTTATTGTTGCATTGATCACGATTATTGTCAGCAACATTGGCTTGATTCTCATTAGAGTCTTGGTAAATATCATCTTCATCTTTATCAAATATTTCACTATCATTTTCTTCATCACTGTGATATTTTGTATCATCGTCTTGCTTACTATCTTGATTGATATCATTACACTCATCTTTGTTGACATATTGGTCTATTATATCTTCCTCTTTAACAATATCTTCATCAAATATATCATTTTTTTTAGCTTCCTCTTCATGGTCAAGGTCATCTCTTCCTGTTCAAATCCCTTGGGAGATGTAGGCTTTAAATCTCTTCTCTTCAAAACTCTCATCATCCTTGTCAGAAGTTAGTGATGATTGGAGATGATGTCATAGTGGGTGGAATTGGTGATGTATATGTGGATGAGGCAATCAACATACTCAATCTATTTCATTGTTTATGGCGATTACTAGACCTTATATTTTGTAACATCTCCATGATTTGATTCTGGCTCTCTAACATTACATCCAATTTGTTATCCATGATTTTTTTTTCTCGTTCATAAAGTCCAATTTCTTGAACGGGTTTTTCAATTTCGTTGTCATGTTTCTAGTGTTTGGGGGTGAGTAATTCCTAGGACTCTAGTATTTGATAAATCCTCACTAGTCTCCCACTTGGACATGATTTATAGTGGTACCTACTAGGATTCAATCTAGAGTCAACCCAATTATGTGTTGGTGGCATATCCTGCTAGATGGCTTAACTCTCAGTGTTGTGTGGCCATCGACGCACAAGGGTATACTCTTAACCCTCTTAATCATTGAAAAAGAAGGTCAAATCTCTTAATTACCAAAAAAATTGGACTTCTAAGCATTGACAAGAATTACCACAATAACCTAGTGGGGTCTAGCTCACTGTTAGTCTTCATGATTTCCTCTCCTTTATTATAAGTCCACTTACCCATACGCTATCTTAGTTTATATTGGTGTATTTTAGTTTATATTGGTGACGATGTATTATGTTTTCTAATGGGGGATCAATTGATATTGATAATTAACTAGTATAATAATAATAGTAATTATTATTAATGTTGTCCAAATAAATAGAAATAATGATATAATGATAATAATTATTAAAAAATAATTAATATTACTCTATTTATTATTTATTATAATGTTTAAAAAATGTTAATAAAAAATTATAATAAGAACATATTTTATGAGGTGATAACGTGAGAGAGGAGTAGGGAATAGGGAGATGGGAGTGGGTTTGGAGGGAGCGAAGGGAAGGATAACACAAGGGTGGTGGGAAAGCGAGTAGTGGTGTGGAATTAGAGGAGTATGAAATTGGGGAGGGCGTGAGAGCTTGCACAAATAGGAGTGAAAGGGATATTGTGGCGAATGAAAGGGAGAACACAGGCGACAGTGGAACACATATTGTTGAGGAAGAGAGAAGGGTGTTAGAGAGGAAGTGAACTGAAGGGAGAGAGGTGAAGGAAGAGGGATACGTGTGAGGTGTTAGCTGAGAGGAATCGAAATCAAGCTCAGAGGAGGAGCGAGACCGCATTGATATCAATGTAACACCAAATTAGTGTGTTATAGAAGAGAATTCATTTTCATGACATACTAAAATATAAATAAATATGAATGAATACATGATAATTTAAAAGTACAATAGAGACTTTATTAAATAGTCCTTTATGAGGGGACAAGAAGATGAATATTTTGGTCGCAAGACATGGAAAATCTACGACGAAAGGAGATGCGATAGAAGAGGAATAAATCAAGTTGAAAAGCAAACTTTGACTGATTTTGGGGAAATAATTAGTGAGAATTAAAGCTTGCTTTCAAAAATAAAGCATGATTGTATTTTGGTCTAATAGTGCCTATTTTTGGATGTAACTGAATGTATTAAAATTGAAAGACAACCTATTGATTCATAATTGAGACTCAATCAATAGTTAGATCAAGAATCGTAAAAGCAGAAAATCTTATAAAAGCATTAACCCAAGCAGTGTGCAGATTGGTTGTTGTTGGTTTTCGTTCGATCAGAGAGAGTTTCTTAGTCATAGCATTGATCCATGTTGTGTGCAGATCAACCATTCAGAGAAAGAAGGAAAGAGACCAAAACCATAGAGCATGAGCCAAGAGAAGAATGTATGAATTGTAAAGAATATCTAAAGAAGAGTCTGCAAGATGAGTGTGCAGACTAAAGGTTCCAAACCAATTATCATGCCAGATGAATATCACCTTTGTGGTTTTTCCTAGATGGGTTTCCACGTTATATCTTGTCGATGTGTGTGCCTGATATTTGTGTCTATGTCGAATGCATAATTGTCATGAATGAGCTGATGCAAATAAGCCAATCATAGTCTGTTGTGAAAGAACTTATATATATGTGTCGCACATCTATTCACAATATGATATGGAATGCTAGTTAATCTATGACAATGCTTTATGATTAATGTTGTTATATATTTCAATGGATCGATAGATTGTTGTCACGAATGAAGGTACGAGAACAAAGGTTTAATTATGGTTCCCGTCAAGTAACTTGGTATTTTTGTAAGAAGAAAATTCCTGACATAACTGCAGAAACCTAGTTCTGGAAGTTCCAATAAAGATATCTCATGTGAGACTTCATCTACATCGCAAGTGTTGCTGATAGATTTCTCCTTTGTCAGGATGATATATTGGGTTTTGTTAACAAACAAGGATATGAACCTGGGTCGATCGAAAGTATGCCAACAAATGGTTCCGTTACTGGGACCATGAATCATTTTCAACGGGGATGTGTTTTGGCACTTGACGAAGCTGTAAATTGAAGATTGGGTTGATTTTAAAGCACTAGAGTTCGCAGGGGAAGAAAGTGGAGGATCATGATTAAGCCCGACTGAATGGTTGGAATGATACCTTTACACAAATATTCATGATATTTTCTTTACCGAATTTCCTATCGTATTGCATGAGTGGTTATCGAAGTTAACAACCCAGAAGAAACATTTTTTAGGGCAGAGAACCAACAAAGTGGAGTCCTTAGCTGATCCAGTGGCTGAAAAAAGTGAGCAATCCCATATCTAGGGCTTTCGACTCCTGGTTCGATAGAATTTTGGGAAGATATATCATAGAAATTGCATTCGACATGATAAAGTCATACAATGAAGCATAAAGAGATTTTTTCGAAGGACCTTGAGGTCGTTATATGAAATCTTTAAAACTATGGATCAAGATGATGGTGTGTGGAAAAGAGATCCTGAGAATGGATTCCGATGAGTACATATTTATGCATGGAGATACAAGATATATCACAAGAAATATTGTGAGCAGAATGTATGGGGATAAAGTGATATTTTTTTCTGGTAATAGTGAGGTTGGGCTAGAGGGTGGTTGCATAAGGAGTGGAAGAAGACTTCATTTGAGAAAGAGGAGAAGGACTGTGACCAAGAGAGAAAGTTGTAGTGTGTTATCATGTACAATTGAGCTCCTCAATCCGAGTACTGACACCCAATGTGTCGGCACACAAAATGACAAAATGGATTGAAGTAAACAAAACAGTATAGATGGGCATGAACTTTGTTACATCATTACCTTACCGGCTGGATTTATTTTTTGTATGGACATTAGGTTGAATCCGGAACTATTTGCATAGAAACCTGCGTATCATACACAAGTATGTGCATTGCAACTTGTGTAATATCATTAGGGCTTGCACCCGCAGGTTCCCTTGATGCAAGCACGTATCATACGCGACTTTCCAGTATCAATAGTCGCGTATGCCTTAATACAAAGTTAAAAAATATAAACACGATTAGTCGAGGACAGTTGGGCCCTTAATCATAACTATCCCAGTTTCCTCAACCATCTCAACCTTCATAACCTCTCTCTTTCCTCATGTATAAATAGAGGGTAGGGGTTGAGGCTAAAAATGATAAGATATAGAGATAATTTATGCTGGTGGTTTGCCTTTAGATATCTTGGAGCAGTAGAATTTAATGTCCTTGGTTTGCAGAGGAGCACTTGTTCCAGAAGTTGGGTTTTACTCTCACCACACTTGTTTATCA
Source organism: Pseudotsuga menziesii (assembly GCA_001517045.1). Lineage (NCBI taxonomy): Eukaryota > Viridiplantae > Streptophyta > Pinopsida > Pinales > Pinaceae > Pseudotsuga > Pseudotsuga menziesii. The sequence goes on from LPNX010085308.1 coordinate 824,565, forward strand.
ATAAAGAAAGTTCTTCTTCCAATATTGTGTCTTTGCACTCTTATATATTGTGTTTTCTGAATTATCTTATTGTTGTGTTAACCATTGATATAATATATAAGATATTGTAGGAAGATCTTGTTCTTTGAAGGTGATTGGAGATACCCTGAAAGTCATGGAAGCAACTTGAAGAGAAGAAGAAAATCTAGGATCGATCGTCATTAATAAGGTATGCCTATTTTCTTCCTATTTCTATTTCAAATTATGAAATGGTTGATTGTATGCAAGTTATTTTAGTAAGTTGGTAACCCCAGAGACCCTAGGTTATAAGGGTTTGTTTTCCTGAACAACAGAACTGGTGAATCCGCTAGGGAGTCCAACCTGTTGTGGGTCCTCTCTTTAGGATTTCCTGAGCAGTTTTTGCTTTGTCTGATTCTGTTTGTGATTTGTTTTAATTTTATCTTTGATTTCCAGTATTGCATGTTCAGAGCATGTTTGTCAGTTGCTTTTATTTTTTAAAATTTTTGACAGCATATGCGGGTTGCCTTGGTAGCAATCGTGTATTGCACTTTGTATACGTGGGTTTATTTTTTGAAAGTTGCGTATTGCAATTTGTATACGCGGGTTTCTATAGTGATAGTCGTGTATGGTACGCAAGTTTCCTTTAGGACAGTCGCGTATTCATGTAGGTGTCTGTGAGTCTATAGGGTTCTTGCTTGTCCCTATTTTTATGATCTCTCTGATGCTTGTGAAGGTTCTATTTTGACATGATAATGTGGTCTTAGGTCTGTACATTTCACAGTTTACTTGATTAGTCAAGTCCTTGAGTGGTTTTTGTGTTTGACTTCTTCATTAGTGAATGTGTTAGGTCCTCCTAATTGGATTTTTGGGTCTGAGTGCTTGTGTTTTAGGTCATTGATCAGTCCTTTGAAACAATGATATGCTCTGTACTGCTTTTAGTGGTCTGAGTTAGCCATTCTTGCCATTTTTGGATCGATTAGTCTTTGATTTGATAGTTCTTCCAAGTCTAGGTTTTGTTCCATTTCTTTCTATTTGGGTGAAGTGTGTTACTATAGGGTCCATTTGCATCATTTACTGTTATATGTTTACATTGTTCAAACTCACTCAATTTTCATTTACTTGCATCATCATTTTTAATTTTTTGAAAAAATAAAAGACAAAAACATTTTTGTACTTCTTGCATCAGGTTGCATTTAGTTGTTCTTTTCGTTGTTTTTTCAGATTTTTTTTTTTTTAAAGTCTTGTAGTTTCTCTTTAAAAAAAAAATTCATTATCTTGTATTACAAAGAAAAAGAAAAGAAAAATTGACATTGTAGTTGCATTTACTTTGAGAGCGTTTATACACCTTTTTTGCTTTCTTTCTGTTGAGTCTATAACATCATACAGTCTCATCCCACTACCTTTGACTAATACAATCATTAAAAAGAACGATTAATTAAAATTTTACTTGTAAGTTTCTCTTTTTCTAGGCTCATACATCAACTAGTTCAGGCTAGGCTTGTGGACAAGGGTTTTTTAACTATCCATAATAATTTGATTTCAAACATGGTAGGCCTTTCATTAGGTAAACCCTCTTCTATAAGAGACCATCTGGAAATCTCTTCTCACACAGGAGTTAAGCACGAGGCCGCGTGAGAACCTGGTTGAGGAGATAACCCTCCAATTCCTTGTTCGAGCGTATATTAGGATTTTTATGCATATGGGGATCTTGTCAATACCACCTCTTTGGCCCCATGCGGTGCCGATGTTGATAGGGTTTTGGGCTTTGCTACCATGCTCATGCATAAGGATTAGGCTTGTGACTTTTCCTCCATACTCTTGGTGTAGTTGTGGTAGCATTTAGTTTCTTGACACTAGGGATCATACAAAGGTGTTATTGGAAGGCTATTTTCAATATAGCTTGGACGGACTTGGAGGGTAACCCCGATAGACAGTTTGGGAGGGAGGTTGGGTGATTCTAGCTCTTGTGCCCAAGAAAATATTCACGGGACACCAAGTAACTATCCATTAGTCTTCACTGGTTGGACCTAGGCCCTAATCATACAAAGATTTCCTTTGGAAGGTGTACCTTTTATCTGCTGTGTAAGTGTGACTTTAGGACATTTTTAGTGAGTGATGTTTGGTTTGTCTATGTTTAGTTGGAATTTAGGTGTGTGTGAGTCAAATTTATAGTTGTGGAGCACCAACCTCTTCGTAGGTTAAGAAGGTTACAAAACCTTCCTCCATTTGTTACAGTGGAGCCTCCACCGTCCCCTCAAACACAAAGACTAGATACTGACGGTTATTTTGAACCAGTAGGAGTTAGTGAAGTTACACATGAACCAAAACTTAGGATTAACCAGGAAGAAACAACTGCAGTAGAGATTGAAGACTTACAGGCTGATGAGTTTGCAAGGAATTTTAACCCACCTCTAACTGACTTAAACTATCTTGTGATCATCCAGGTTCTTCCCTTTAGTTCACTTGTTATTGGTGTTCCTGTGAGAAGAGTTATGTCTAGCTCTAGAGAGGGTATTTCTACCCCAAATTCAACCATTTTGGCTGGTGGAGTCCCATCTCCCCCGGTTGGTGCTTCAAGACCAAGTGCATCTACTGCACCCATGTCACTAAGAAATTGAGTGGTTCAACCACCGACACCCTCTAATGTAGTAGATTCATCTAGTGGGGTAGTCACTGGGATTCCCAATGCACCTTTTGCTTCCCCCTCCTTCATGCATACCGATTAAAGTGGTCTAAGTGGATCTTCCTCATTCATTCGTCTAGGGTTTCCCATGGAATGGGGGGCACATTCCCCCATCCACTCCTTATTTAGGTCCTACACTTGCATATGTGGGCATGCAGTTTGGAAACAAAAATGCTTTTGGCCAAGGTTTTGAGACACCAGTTTCGACCCCTTTCATGAGCTCTCCCTTTTCACTTTTTAGTGGAGGGATACTTGCTCCTGTTTTTCAAACTCCAGTTTCATTTGGAACGACTCAAACCACTTATAGTGCACCACACACAAGTAATCCAATGGATTTTGGGTGGAATGATTTTCAGACTAGTCTGACTACTTCACAACTGACGGCTGGGGGAAACCCCACCTTTTCATTTGGGAACAAGGGGGAAAGTATTTCTACATCCTAGATTCCTTTTTAGGCCCTAGTTAGGCCAAATCTTCCTTTCTTGGCAACTTTAAACTTGACAGACTTGTCAAAGTTGATGAATGATCCCGTGCGGAATAGTGCGACATGGCCACCTATTCCTATTAATTTACCTTTATACATTCCTAAGTTTAAAGGAAAAGCTGGTGAAGATCCAGGTGCCCATATAACCAATTTTCACATATGGTGCTCTTCAAACTCACTAAAATATGACTCTGTTCAGTTGAGGCTTTTCCAGAGGACCTTGACTCATGTTGCTTCAAAATGGTACATTGAACTTCCCTCTGCTGCATATGATTTTTTTTGGGATTTCGCAACTTTGTTCCTTAATCACTTCCAACTTCCTGTACGATATGATGTCGGTACAGATTTGTTGTCGACTTTTCGGCAAAATAAAGCCATGCATATCTCAGATCACATCCAGGAGTGGAGAAGATAGAAGAGGCTTATAAAAGCCACTATACCTCCGAAGTTCTTATTAGAGTGGTTCCTTAAATATTTACTGCCTTATATATCTAAGGACATAGGCACTTCGGGGGTGACCAAAGAATAAGAGGCTATCCTCAGGGCCTAGAAGTTAGATTTGATTTATGCTCAGTTTGGGATCTTGTATGAAATCATACCTAAGGCGCCAAGGTCTACCAATAATGTAGAGAAACCCAAGCCTAGACCCCATGCTGATGGTGTGGTTGGTTCAGTTAATTATCCCATTGTAGAGTCATTGGCTAAGCAAATCCATGAGTTGTCAGTGAATCAATATGTAGCGGAGGCAACAAAGGATGCCTCCCCCTCATCTCAAACTACAACTGTTTTTGCACAGTCTTCTCATAATTGAAATCAACAACCCAGTGGGAAAAAGAAGAAAGGGAAGAAGGGCGAGGGCAATCAAATCAAGCAGATACCTATGAACAATGATGACGAGGGTAAAAAATATAAGAAGAAGGTTAAGTTTCCCTGCAAGTTATTCCAGGGAGACCACCTAACTCATCAATCCCCTCCTATGGAGCAATCTCAAAAGTTGCTTAAAAATCAACAACCAACTATCCTGAAGGATTCGTTTCCCCAAGGATAGAATGTAGCTTCTATTTCGAATGTAGCAAGGGGAACTTCTAGTGCTCCTACTCATCAAAACTATATCAACATGGTACAATATAACACCTTACTCCAGACAAGAACAATAATTATGAATCAGAGTATTCAGAGAAGGGTAAGTCTACTGGTGAAACTTCTAAACCTCTCACTATTGAGAAACCTACTGATCTGATGCCTAAGATACCGAAAGGGGTCTTTAAAAAATAATTTCATAATCCTAACTCTAGGGCTGCTTCCAACTACTCAGTAGTTGAATATTTGGCTCAAAATCTGTGTGCATTGTCATCGTTGGAGGTGTTATAGGGTTGTACTGCTCAGCAGGATGCCCTCTTAGCAGCTTTAGGCAACATGGATTCATCGAGCTTACTGGAGAAGTTCAATCTGTCAGATGTTAAGATTCACCTTCTGTATCATGTGGCTTTGTCAATTGATGTTGTCCATGGCAGAAAAACCATTAGACATATAGTTGTTGACGAAGGTGCTTCCATGCATGTAATTTCAATGTCTTACTGGAAGGATTTAGGTTCCCCGAAGCTAGTTCCATCAAACACTTTACTTACAGATTTCGACAGAAGGTCTTTCCATCTGCATGGTATCCTACCAGCTTTTGAGATTAAGTTGGCAGGGAAAACAATGGCTATTGAAGTAGAAGTGATTGATGCTCCTTTGGATTATAACTTGTTTTTAGGTAGAATATGGACTTACGCCATGTGTGTGACATCCTTGTTTGTTCTTCAAGTGGTAGTGTTTCCACACGAAGGGAATTTGGTTATTGTTGACCAACTCAGTTTCACTTGGAAGGGTCATTTGGAGACTAATGAGTCCAATGCACCTTTTATCGATCAGACTAAACCGACTAATGAGAGCTTGGGGGTTGGAATGTATTCATCTTTGATGGGCACATTTGATATCCCAACCCCTATAAACTATCTAGTTTCTACGAGTGTATGGAATTCTATTGCGATGGTTGTCAATAGAACTGATCCTTGGGTCCTTCCTTCCTGTCATGAACCTCAAGTGCCCTTATATTTAGTGGAAGTGGCTTATCAAGCTATTGTTAATACCACTGTTGATCTTATCACGACTCCTTGTATAGTCTTAGAGGAGTCGGAAGAAGCTTATCTTCCCGCCTGAGCAGAGAACTCTTTATATTCAGATGACTGCTTAAACATAGACATGGTTTTACCTTCGGATGAAGCCATTTTGGAAGCTATGAGTGGGCGATATAAGATCTGTGAATATCTTCACCATAGGCCCTACTTTCTTCCAAAACAGAGTAGAATTGAAAACCAAGTGTTCCATGTGAGACTGGTGGAAGATGTTGATTTACCAATTAATCCTTTACCAAAGGAGGGAATATTTTCGGAGAGGAATATGGAAAATATCCCTATTACCTTTCCAATAAATATTTCTTCAAAGCCCAACGTCATAGAAAATGTGCATATCGGTGCAAACTGCTCTCCGAAGGAGATTTCCATATATACTGCCTTATTTAAGGAATTTCGCAACGTGTTTACCTGGTCATATGAGGAGATTCCAGACATTGATCCATCTATTATAGAACACAAAATCTGAACCTACCCCGATGCTAAACGTGTTCAAAAAAAGCTTCAACCTGTTAATTCGCGTAAAGCGATAGTCGTCAAGGCTGAGGTGGAAAAGTTGCTGAAAGTTGGGTTTATCTACCCAATTTCTCTGACAAAACAGATGTCCAATCCCATTCATGTTGATAAGAAACAAGGGACAATATGTGTGTGCACTGATTTCCATGACCTAAATAAAGCGTGTCCAAAGGACAACTACCCCACACCCTTTATAGATCAAATCATTGATGCTTGTGCGAGTAGCAAAGTATTTTCATTTATGGATAGATTTTTAGGATATAATAAATCCAAATCAAGCTGGAAGACCAGCATAAAACATATTTTATTTGTCCTTGGGGTACCTTCAAATACAAGAAAATTCCCTTTGGTTTGAAGAATGCCAGAGCCACTTTTCAGTGGGCAATGAACTTTTCCTTCCACGACATTAAGAATATTGTTGAGCCATACTTGAATGATTTTCCTGCCCATTCTCGCAAGAGGAGGGACCATCCATATCACATTCGCTTTATTTTTGAACGATGTAGACATTATAAAATATGCTTGAATCCCCACAAGTGTGTTTTATGCATTGAGTCAGAGAGGCTACTCAGGTTTATCGTGTCAAACAAAGGAATTTAGGTGGATCCTTTGAAAATTGAGGCTATTGTAAATCTATCTCCTCCTCGTTCCATAAGGAAACTTCAAAGCCTGTAAGGGAAATCTAACTTTCTTCAATGTTTATAGTTAATTATGCCAAGATGACTAAGGGTTTCATGCGCTTGCTTAAGAAGGACACTCCATTTTTATAGGATGAAACTGCACAACTTGCATTCAAGGCATTGAAAAAGGATTTACTGTCGACTCCTCTATTACGTCCACCAGATTACTCTAAAGGATTTATATTGTATCTGGTTACATCATAGTTGACCATTTGAGGTGTAAAATGGGCCTCCTAAGGAAAATAATAAAATAATATTTATTGATTTTGGAGGAAGAAAGAAAAACTAATATTTTTGTTCATATTTTCAACATATCTCACTGTGTTTTTACTGAAATTTTGAGCGAGATGACTCGTTAGATGCGGAATTAAATTCTGCATCCAATGAGTACCCACACTACATACTTTTGATGGATCCTGTTGCTCTAAAAACAAGAAATAATTGAAAAAATGTGATGATGACATCCAACGAGTACCCACACTGCATACTTTTGATGGATCTTGTTGCTCCAAAAATAAGAAATACCTGAAAAACATGATGATGATGTCATCATCACAATTTTTCTAGGTATTTATTATTTTTGGGGAACCAGGGTCCATCAAAAGTATGCACTGTGGGTACGCGTTGGATGCGGAATTTAATTATGCATCCAATGAGTCCTCCCACTCGAAATTTGAGTAAAAACACAGAGATATATGTTGAAAATACGAACAAAAAAAATAGTTCTTTTTATGACAAATATGTCAAGTCAACCATTATGGTTGACTCATTTTATTGAAATTCTATTGGTTCTTGGATTCCAACTCACAAGAATTTATTGTTGGATCATTTTCTTATAAGGCCCATTTTAGACCCCAAATTTTCTAATGCGTGTCAATATAAAAAACTACCTGATCATATGTGATACTTTATATCGTAGAGGGGTAGATTCTATTTTGCTTCGGTGCCTCACCCATGAGGAGGATGAGCATGTCCTAAATGATTCCCATAGAGGATCATGTGGGGGTAATTTATCTGGGTTAGCAATGACCCAGAATATTTTACGCATTGATTATTTCTGGCCCACGATCTTTAAGGATTGTGTGGAGGGTGTGAAGCGCTATGATCTGTGTCAGCTCTACACCAGGAAAATGCGGTCGCATCCTGCTCCGTTGTTTCCCATCATTGTGGTGGGCCCATTCACTAAGAGGGGGTGTATTATGTGATGTGCAACCCATTTTTTGCTAGGGGGAACAAATATATCATTGTTTCTATTGACTACTTCACAAAGTGGGTAGCGAAAATGGATACCTTTAAAGAAGACGGTGAAACGACAGCTTACTTCGTGTTTAACTAAATTATTACTCGTTTTGGTATACCAAAGGAGATTGTCATTGACCATGGTAGTCACTTTCAGAATAGTATGATGACTGAGCTGACTACTATGCTAAGGTTTAAGCAAGACCACTCATCTTCCTTCTACCCACAAGCAAATGGACAAGTAGAGGTAGTAAACAAAACCTTGAAAACCATTATAAAGCATACCATTAACGCAAGCTGATCAAATTGAAACATCATGCTACATCCAACACTTTGGGCATACTGGACTAATGTCAAGACTGCTATGGGTTTCTCACCTTTCCAGCTCATTCATAGGGTGGAAGCAGTCACGCTGGTCGAATGCGAGATTCCATCTCTTAATATAGTTATTCATGTACTTCTAGCCACTACGGAACTAGAAGAGCGTTTTATTCACTTAGAAAATTAGGATGAATGATGTAGAGATGCATTGACAACAAACGAAGCACATAAGAATAGGGTAAAGAACCAATATGACAAAGCAGTTAAGCCAATATTTTTCTCTGAAGGGGAGCTTGTTTTGCTATGGGATAAAGACAAAGTCTCTCCTTAGGGTAGAAAAATTCAAGTCTATGTGTTTAGGTCCCTACATCGTGTCAAAGGTCTTGAAAAAGGGAGCGTATGAATTAACTGATTTTTATGGAAATAAGTTGCATGGGCCTAGAAATGGGCTCTACCTGAAGAAGTACTACACTTAGGCATGGTGCTCGTTCTTGTATTTTTATTGTATTTATTTTTATGTACAATAGTTAGTTGGTTAGTGTTTCTTATATAGTCTATTGGTTGTTTCATATGTCAGTTGAGTGGTTCGTAGGTTTTGTGGATGGCGCTAGCCTCCATACTTGTAACTTGGCTTCAGCCGCATGGGTTATGTAACCACCCTCAGGACAACTAGTTATCTCTGGTGGCCCTTGCTTAGGTCCTGCTACTAATAATGTGACCAAGTACAGGGAAGTTATTGAGTTGTTATGGGATGCTATCCTACATGGAATTACATGTTTGGAAGTCATAATTGACTCTCAGCTGGTGATTTCCCAACTCAATGGTGATTATCAGGTGCAAAACCCTACTTTGCTACATCAGTTTTTGCACATAAGATTACTTGAAAGACACTTTGAATATATTTCATTTAATCACATTTCAAGGAATGAAAATACAATTACTGATGCTTATGCAAACTAAATATTATACTGGCACTTAAGACACATGTTGTAAAATAAATATAACGGATGCATTTGCGACAGATTTAAATAACCAGGAATATATATATATATATGTAAAATATCTCCATAGATAGATCGAGTTTTTGATCTGAAGATCCTGTCATAAGTGTAAAAATATACAAAAAATAAGATCATAATCCATATGTATGACTATAGATATAAGCCTGCTCCTCAGCCTCCTTGACTATGACTGCCTCTTCAAGCTCCCTGTAATGTATAACGGCTGTGGATACCCTTCTAAGAAGGCGTATCCTGGTAGTCAAAATCCCTACTACAAACTCCTGCATGACAATGGGAATCCGCTCTGTCCACATGGTAGGGACTCCTTGGGTTATATTGGTTAGCTTCCCCTTGAGAACTTGTAGTATACTCTAATCCCCACCCTGTGTGGGCTGCACAAATGTCCTAGGGTGCCCATCAGGGCGTATAGGTCCAACATCTGTATTTAAAAAAATTTAAAATGGATAAAAACTCTTATACATATGTATATACATAAATTTATGATTAAAATTCATAAAAAATTAAAATAACATAAAAAGATAAAAATACCTATCTCTCCCCATGCCTCCGAGAGGACAAGTTCATTATCTCCTCGGAAGTCCAATCCAGCATATGGGAACTGCTAAAGCACTGGTACTTGCCTTTGCCACCAAAGATAGAAGTCATCATCATAAACACTTTGTATTGATCCTCCACCACTTTGATGAAGAAACACATCTCCCCATCTAGTGAGTCTAGGATGGCGAGGGGAAGGTGGTGGTAGTGTTATGGCTGTGCTGATAGCTAGAACCCTCTCAAAGAAGAACACCACCAGAATGCTTGCATATCCAAATTTCTTCCTACACCCTCTCTTGCAGTCAGAGAGTTGTTTCCTCATGATCGGGATCATACCCAAGCACTAGTCAAATACTATACCCTACATGCACTCCACTGCAATCTACATCCGAGTCCAAGTGGCCAAGTGTAGTGAAGATGAACCGGCAATCCTCACCACCATGCTTACCATCACTTGTAATGGAAATCTAGTTATGTAAGTAATTGGGACACATGTTCCTTTCTTCTGTGTGCCTAGTGGGAAGTAAGTGTCAATGTAGTCCTGAACACTCATAGGGTCACCACCCCTACTAGTACCCTCAAGGTTCACGGTCATGCCTCTGTAGGAAATACCTGTAATGAAGTATATGTCCTCTGCTGTAATATCGAAGATCTCTCCTTGAAGATAAATAATACCAAGGCCATGGTCCTAGTAACTAATTAGAGTCTCTAGTAAACGTACATTGGCCCTCATGCTGGAAGTATAATAGAATTTCAACAAGCCACATTGTTGCAAAGCCTGTAAAGTCAGGGTATCTTGCATTCCCTCTTGATCCATGCCCTCATGATCTCTTTCCCTCCACTCTAGAACCATGTTGTATGTGTATAATGACCATGTTCAATCATTAAAAACCATCACTATCTCTTGGTTTTGGCCAATTTTAAACCTTTTCTAAGTCAGGTAGCATACACGACTGTGCTTGAAGCACATCGTGGGCCATCCGTGGGTTTCTCTATAGCAACTCGCATATAAAATGCATATACGCAACTTCTATAGCAACAGAACTGTGTATGTTGCATAACCTCATTTGGTCTTGCACAAAATGATAAAATTTTACACAAAAGTTGAAAATTGAGCAGATGAATGTTATCGGATAAATCTACTCAAGCGGACTAAAGCCAAATATCCCTAGTCCAAGTGGATCTAGAACAAATCAAGTACAGAATACAATCTACTTTCCTAGATCAAACAGAAATGCAAAGCAACAGATAGATCACTTACCTAAAATATGCAGATCCTATTCTCTCTTAGTTTATCCAAGCTCCAGAATATTCATATCTCCAGGTGCAAAACCCTGTCAAGCAGGTGGAAACAAGCAAACAATACATGTGTATCCAAACATGAATTGATCTAGGCTAACAGTTAAGGAAGAAATCTCTAAACATTGTTAACACAATAACATTTATGGAAATATATTTGTATTAATGTAATCAAGGAGATACATAAGAAACAACATTACAACCTATCCTTAACGCTGCAATATTCCATCCAACAATCCAAGCCAAAACCTCTAAAGCAAGATAGTAAACCACCTATAAATTCCACCAGCATAAGAGTACCATAGTCCTTCCTCCCTTCACAATGGAGAGAGGGTTTAATTTATAAGGCTAAAGGGATAGAGTAGGTTGAGGATTAGGAGGAGGTATCTAAGGGATCTTCCCTATAGGTTAGGAATCGAATGCCACCTCACCTAAATTATAGGGATAGACATCCACCTCATCCACCTTCGAGAAGGGTCTCGAAGCTCCATTTTCTGCCCTTGAAACAGAACCAGCGCACTTAGCAGGAAGGGAAAAAGAAGCATCGGTGCACCTATCAGTGGGAGACAGAGTGTTGACATCGATGCATCTAGCATGAAGGGAAAAAGAGCCTTCGGTGCACCTAGCATGAAGGACAAGAGCACCGATCTTCCTAGAGAGGGAAAAAAAGATAGAAACAACCTTAGCATCAATCCAGTTTAGCAGGGGGAACTTTGGGGATTAGGCACAAGGTTGACACATGGATCAAGAGGACAAGATTTCAGTGTAATAATGAAAAGAAGGAGAAGGGAGAGATGACCAACCTAAAATTTGTGGATTTCGATTCGGTCCAACGGTTTGTCCTCGGTGAGCAACTAAAGTCAGAGGTAAAAACTTGCCAAGTTTAGTAATTTTCCAAAATGGTATTTCTATTTTTTTCTTCTTCCATGGACTATGGTGTCAAACCATTTTAACCTTGTATATATCATTGTTCCTCCATGGATAGGGCCTCCTTTTCATGGGTACCTTTGTTTATAACAGTTTATCATTTTTTGGTACCAATGCCGCAATTGCTCTAGGTTTGTGAGAGCCTTTTAAGTTGTTTTTCAGGCCAAAATGAGGCTCATTTTGCATCTTTTTATGAGCTATATATGTTGTATGGCTCCCCGCACTTATGGAGTTTTATTTAGGCACTAGTCTGACTCCTTAAAATGGACTAGACTTCTAAGTAAACTTGTTCGTTCAGACTCGTTAATAATAAGTGAACGGGCATCTACATTGGTGGTAGTTTATAGCTTTTTCGGACCATGTAGAATATTTATGAAAATGAACACTCCCTTTTCTTCGGAATTGAGAAGAGTATATTCAGGAATAGGTTCATCTCTTTTCTAGACATAGGGGACTAAACTTACAGAAAATGAAACACTGGTATGAGCTTAGTTTTCTCTTTTTCATGCTCTAGACCCAAACATGAAAAATATTACGAGCGTACTTTATGTCTTTGTCATGCTCGCAAAACCTAAAGAACAAAGGATCGAGTTTACTGTTGTAAGCCCCATTTCTCATAGTCAAATGGTATTTTCGAGTGATATTGCCTTCCTTCACACTCATTAAACTCAGGCTACTTGGTGCTTCTGAAGGTGCCTTAGTCTGGTATTAGTTTACCCATTTTCCAGACCTTGTCGAATAATTACGAAAAACATATACCTTAGTCCTCCAAGAGCTAAGAGATTTGTTCTGTGGATTGTTTTATACTTTTCTAGCCTCAGGAGACTAAATTGTATAAAAAATCACCCCCCTAGAGTCTTCTTTGGAGTTCTCAGACTCTCAAAATATGAAAACACCAACAAGCATGTACTAGTCCGGGCTCGTAAAATCCACGAATCAATAACATTATCAAGAATTATTCTCTCCCCTCTTCAAGCTTGTAAAAAATGAAGAGAGACTTGAGTTAACTTTCATGGACTCGTTAAAATTTAACAGGAAAGATAAGGAAGAATTACTCTCTTTGGGTTATAAACAGCGGCAGCATGTCATCCTTGAACAAAGCACTCTCTGAAATTTCCGATACTCATGTCTCAGTCTACACTTTCAGCTCAACTATTACTTCGAGTTTTTACTCCTCTGCTTGTCCTTTTTACATGGGGAATCTGATCATGTCTCCTACATGACATATAAGTCTAGTTGTCCCATCTGCAAGTCAAAAGCTTCCTTGGGTCATGTATGTGTTGTGCTCACTATACAAGGATATGTACCTTCATTTGATTATTATCTTGATTCCCATCATTATCTTATTTGAGAGAATTACTTGTGTCTACCTTCTCGTATCCAGTTTCCTAGTCACTTTTGTGATCTGTTGAATGATTCATTTCCTTCCTCCTCACATCACAGTTTCTCATCAGCATCTCCTGAAGACGAAGACCTAGATTTTTGATGATGGTACCTTAGGATTCAATACCCTTATTGGTGAAATTCTTTGCTTCAGTTGTCAGCATCACTCATTTACTGGCATCTTGTTGAGTTCCTTCCATGTTCAACTTCAGCACATCTTTTCACATGGTAGGTATTGTACTGGTTCCTTTGGATTTGGACAAAGACCTTAGGTTCACCTCTATAACCTAAGTTGCGTAAGATTGTGTTATGTTCAACTACACTGCTTCCATATTTGAAGACTCATCATTGTATATTGTGGCTTCAATCCACCTTTGTAATATACATGGCCTTGTTACCCGTATCATATGATGTAATCAAATATTGTAAAGGAGCTAGTGTTCGGTTTTATTGAACATGGCATCCTCAGATATGATTTTGTATATGACTTTGATACGTATTTGTTTCAGGTACCTCCTCTGCTGCCTTGGTAATTGAGTTCTCTAAGATTAAAATATTGTAACATATTTTGGCCATCACTTCCCTTTGACCTCACACATTAGGGGGCTTCTGTTATCATTTAGAATGACACTTCTCCGTCTGAGTACTGATAGCCAATGTGTTGGCACAAAAAAGGAAAAAATGGATTGAAGTAGCCAAAACACTATATATGGGAATGCCCTTTGATACACCATTACCTCACCAACTGGATTTATTTTTTGTATGGACATTAGGTTGAATACGTGACTATTTGCATAGGAACCTACATATCATACGCGAGTATGTGCATTACAACTCCCATATATATCATTAGGGATTGCACCAATGGGTTTCCTTGAAGAATGTCACGTATCATCCATGAATTCCTGTATCAATAGTCGTGTATGCCTTAATCCAAAGTTAAAATTATAAACACGACTAGTCGAGGATAGTTGGTCCCTTAATCATAACTATCCCAACTTCCTCAACCATCTCAACCTTTGTAACCTCTCTCTTTCCTCATCTATAAATAGAGGGTAGGGGTTGAGGCTAAGAAATGATAAGATATACAGCAAATTTATGCTGGTGGTTTGCCTTCATATATCTTGGAGCAGCAGAACTCAGTGTTATTGGTTTGAAGAGGAGAACTTGTCTCAGATGTTGGGTTGTAATATCACCACACTTGTTTATGTAATGCCCCGGTTTTGACCCCGTTGCATTAGATGTATATGATGTATATATATTGTAAATGATCACGGTGTGGAGCTAAAGGCCAAGGCCCCACCATTGATCGGTTATGCTATGTTTTGGATTTAAATTGTCACCGATGGTATATCGGGGCATGCGGCATATATTATGTTGTCATCATGTAAATATGCATCTATAATTAATTAATAAACCCGACCAGCTACGATCGTGGCAACTAAAATGAGAAAGGGGCATGATTTTCACAAGGATAAGGATGTGGGGGAAATTGTCAACCTTGGCCAATGAGAGAAAAACCCATGTGTCTTCTTCCTTTGTTTTATTCCAACCACTTTCATTAAGAAAGACTGCTGGTGGTTGAGGCAGTTAATTGTTTTGGGGAGTGGGGTGGCTGGAAGGACTGTCAGTCCTCACCCACACGCACACTCCACCACAGTGTTTGACTTCACAATGGCAGGGGAAAATTTTCACGCTCTCTCCAATTTTGGGACCTCACAATTTTGCTGTTCATCCCTCACGCAGACATTTTCTTGGCTCCACGAGTTTGCTGAACACCCGCGCACTGCAATTTCGCATCCTCCCTATAGCTGTTCACCTTCACGCACTTCCAATTGTCTGCTCATTGTTTTCAAGCACAGGAATTTTCCTGGTCTCACTCACGCAGTTTTTCCTCTGCGAATTTGAGAATGGTGTGGCTCCGTCCTTTGCTCAGGGGCTGATTTGTGGGTTCTGCATTGTGATTGTTCACACACCGGTTGAGATACTGTAAATTTGTCCCCAAGTGTGGTCTGTGTAGGTTTTTCCTCAACGGCCTTGATTGTGAAAAACGGACTGCTATCTCCCCATGTATGCTGGTAATGTACAGTGATTACATTTCAGAAATGTTGTTTCCCCCTACCATGTTGTAAATTGGTGCACTGAAACATTCAGTGGGATTGTATACTCGCTTGGGAGCCGTTTTTTCCCTGTTTAAGCTGTGACAGCTAAATTAATTGCCTGAGTGCAATGGTTGGTCTTCGGACTGTGAGAGGAGCAGGGATGTTGGCCTAGATTTGCTTGATAAAACTGGTGGCTGGAAACCACACAGATAGAGCTAGAGGGCTGGCCTTCTTCTCCATCAACCCTGAATAGCACTGGAAGGGAATGCAGGGCCCGAGGGACTGTGTAGCAGAGAAGGGACTGATTCCTTGTGTTGGGTGTGTTTGGGTGTCTTAGAGGTTAGGCTAGTTCTGGTGTAGGTGTTCTTGGCTCTGTAATGAGCTCACTAGCTTAGCAATTTTCCTTCTCCAGCTCCTTAATGGCCCGATAAACCCAACCCTGTTGGCTTGGATATGTGTTTTGTGTATCCTTGGCTACGTGTGAGCCTACTGTTCCCTTATTCCTTGGAGAATCATGCCCAGCTCGGGGGTGGCAGCGTTGTTGAGAGATTAAGGAGCTCGCTGGCCTATGGTTGGGTGGAACGTTGCAGCGACGTAGCTGGTTGCAGAACGAATTCATCTTAAGATAAGTCATCGTGTCCATTTTACTCCTGCAACCATGTTTACTGTTAATGATATGATGAACATGTTAAAATGAATGCTTGTGTGAATGCATGTGGATTCCGCTGTGCATGATGAATAATTATAGCTGTGTATGATAAACAGTTGCAATTGTGCATGTTATACTGCAATGTATTCTCCTTCAGCATTCTGTTTATGCAAATTTTGTGCACGCACATGTTCATGGGGCTCTTAGCCCGCATGGTTAACACCATGGTGATCGCGTCCTCTTCACCGGTCGGAGGCATGGGGACGTGACAGTTTATCAATAAAGAAAGTTCTTCTTCTAATATTGTGTCTTTGCACTCTTATATATTGTGATTTTTGAATTATCTTATTGTTTCATTATAAATATGTTATTTCATTAACCATTGATATAATATATAAGATATTGCAGGACGATATTATTCTTTGTAGGTGATTGGAGATACCCTGGAAGCTTTGTAAGCAACCTAAAGAGAATAAGAAAAGCTAGGATTGACCATCATAAATAAGGTATGCCTATTTTCTTCCTATTTCTATTTCAAAATCTAAAATGGATGATTGTCTGCAAGTTATCTTAGTAAGTTGGTAACCCCAAAGATACTAGGTTACAAGGGTGTGTTTTCCTGAACAACATAGTGTGACCGTAAGAGGGGACTATGAATTGGAACCGTACCTTAACGGACAGTCTTGCGATGAGGAAGAGGATTATAGAATGATATTTGAAAGAAGAAGAGGAAGAAGCACCAAATCCAGATTACAAGATACGTGCGACCGTGCATACATCATATGAGGTAAGATCTACAAACACATCACCTAGTGGTTTTGTTAATCATACTAACAATAATAGTGGAAATAGTAGTCAGGGAAGTTCTACTAGTACAACAATACCAAGAGTAAGCAGAATGGATAGAAACGATATAAAGTTACCAATCTTTAATGGAAATGGGTTAGAAGACCCCGAGAAACATTGGTTTCTATGCGAAGCCATATGGACCATGCGACATGTCCAATATGAGGCCAAAAAGAAAGCTCATATCATCACAAACCTTAGAGGTCATGCGCTCGACTCGAACATGAAATTTATGTGGTTCCAATAGGATTTCAATAGAAGACATTAGATCAAATTAGGACAGGATTTATATATGAGTTTAAGAAACTGAAATCTGAGTCACAGTGCATTACAAAGTTGGAAGAGATTATACAGTTACCTACATAGTCTGTTTTGGAATTAGACCAAAGATTCAAAGCCTGGATGGATAAATTAATTTTTCAGATGTCGAGCGTCCAACATAAATAATGGTTCATTGAAGCGATGCTACCACATATCCGTATCCCATTAATGCATCCGAAAATTGTATCATAGAGAGAATGTCTTGAGCTCGATATGAAATTGGAAGCATCACCGGTCGGAGAAACTAGTGCAGGAATGATGAAAATAAAGTTGCAACTCGCCAATATTACATTGCAGCTACATGATCTCAAGAAAGAGAAGGAAATACAAGAAGCCAGAGTGTGCCATATATAGAACCAAGGGGCACCATAAAGATTCATGTATGACATTGATGAACTATGTCGCATTAGGAGCACTGAATTTGATAAATACACAAAGAATGCCTTGGTGTAGAATCTTTTAGACCAGAGGATATCAATAAGAGGAATGCCTATACTTACAAAATATAGTAAGTGCAACAACTAGTTTATATTGCAAATTCTGTCTATTAGTAGGACATGATGAGAAAGTTTACAGAATATATCAGCTAATGCAAGAGAAAACAATCGATACACACCTGATGAAAAGCGAAGAACAAATGTAGGAAGAGAGAGCTCAAGCTCAATGATCCAGATTTATGCAAGAACGCAACCGAATACACAAATAACCATAGAAAAAAATATGAAGTGGAAATAACACTTCATCTCATTAATCAATAACTGAAACTTGTTTACATATAGAATGGAAATAACCTAGCTAGAGTGCTGGTAGCTTATCTCTGAGAAGAGATGTGGTGGCTACCTACCTCTGAACTCTGTGTTACCATGAGACTTGAAGGCCTATATATTATTGATAAACAATGGAAACCCTACACATCCAAAAACCTAACCCTAGGAGGTGAAACGCCTTAATGTGGGCCCCGTTGGGTAACTTGGTACATTAATTTCCCGGGGTCATAACTTTAGCATACTACCTCCATTTGACGCGCATGATACATCGTTAGAAATATCTGTTTAAGGACGACATCCATAAATATAAAATATGAAGTCTAGAACGAACTCATATTTTCCCAACCATTCGATGCCGAAAAAATGTCGTTTAGGGCCTCAAAACAGCTCCGAAAGTTTAGGAACCAAAAACTACCAAAGATAGTAAATTGTGCTACAATTAAGGAAATTGGAAAACTAACAGAAACAATGGTGGGGGCCCAAGAGGAATAGGTGGGTGGCCACCAATATCCTCCTAGATCACTCAATATACACATAATCAATACGCTTAAGATCAATACCCAAAAGCACAATACTCTCAACCCACAGGGGGGAGGTAGAATTTTCATAGGCCGAGGCTGAGGAGGAGGATTTGGTCATGGAAGAGGCCAAGTTATATGTTATAATTGTGTACATCCTAATCACTTTTCCATAGAGTGCACAAATCCTATGTTGACTTGTTTGTATTGTAAATAAATGGATCATACTATCGAGGAATGCCCTCAATTGATTGCTAAAAGGAAATCCATGAATGTGGAAAGCCAAAACCCACCATGGAATGTTAATCCAAACATCCAAAATATTTCTGTTGAGTTGCGGGAATCAAATATTGTTGTCATAAAAAAGGAGGTGCTGCGACGGGAGAAGACTGAGAAGAACCATGTGGACAACCGAGAGTGCATATTACCACACAAAAGAAAGCACCATTTTACATATAAAAAGAAAAGGATATATTCTTGGACACTCAACATGAGTTTGTTGACGAAAATCAAGCGTTGACTTTTACTACTGAACCAAATGAAGGACCAATATTAGATATGCCTCAAATACTTGAACAACTATTTCAAAAGAAATCGATATAAAAGGTTAGTAAATTGAAAGAATTATATAAAATTTGTTTATCACTAATACAATATAAATATGTTGTTGCAAAATTAACATCTTTAATATAAGAACCTTAAGAAGATGTGCGACCAAAAACAGGGTTAACCATATCGGGAAAAGAATGAAAAATCGTCGTGAACTGAGAATGAATGCTTAGATAGGAGATTGCGACATTGACTATATTATTCTAGACTTTGGTTATGATTTTACCATTATTACTAGACAGACCTGGGAGAGTAGGGGAAAGTCAAGACTAGTATGGTCTCTTATCCAGCTAAGATTAACCAATTAGTTGAAGGTCCTGCCTACTTAACGACTAACACAGGTTCCGGTCGATATAGAAGGAATGCACACATATGTTGAATTTGAGGTGATCGACATAGTTGATGAT
The DNA here is from genome assembly GCA_001517045.1 of Pseudotsuga menziesii. Taxonomy (NCBI): domain Eukaryota; kingdom Viridiplantae; phylum Streptophyta; class Pinopsida; order Pinales; family Pinaceae; genus Pseudotsuga; species Pseudotsuga menziesii. The sequence goes on from LPNX010085308.1 coordinate 844,046, forward strand.
ACAAATCTGTATCCTACACCTCTGGGGATCAACTGGGCCATTGATAACCAAACTATTATCAATTTCAAGAAGAGGATATTAACGTTTGAAGATGAATAACTAAGGGTTTTCACGTCGCTTGATCCTATAGAAGGCTATATCATATGTTGAGAAACTAAAGGATGAAGGATAGGATGGATACTTAGACCATATAAAGGAAACTTTTAGGGGCAAAATTTCTCCCATGGTAGAAATTAAGGGAGTTAGAAAAATTTAATGGGCAAATTTTAATATGAAAAGTTATTTTTAAATTTTAATAGATTCGTCCAATATTTATTAAACAAATAATATTTAAAACACAAATATGCCTCCCCCTATTAATGAGGGAGGAAAAAACCAATGATTTATCCCTCCCAAAGTTACCTAAAATCCTGCCTTCGCCCCTGATTTCCAGTAAAATTCATATTTAATCCTTCCTTCGCCCCCTATTTTTAGTACTGGAAAATTTGAACACTTATTTATCCCTCCATATTTTTACCTTTGACCCAAACATTTACCTTTATTCATGCCCAAATCCCCCAAATTTTATATAAATTTTTATAACTTATTTTTACCTTTCTTGGGGCCAAAACCCCCCAATTTTCTATAAATTTTTACAACTTTTATGTCTTCTTTAGATCGACCAAATGATCTTTTTGTTCCAAAGATAATATTCATCATCCCAAATGTATCATATTTTTTCTTTTTATTTAACAAATCGGTCTTCACCTAATGGTAAAGTAAAATCTACTTGTTTTTATGGCACTTTGTTTTTCTGCAGTTTTAAATTTTGTTGGGTTATAGTTCATATTACTAGTTTTGCAAGAGACAATAATGCTAGAAATATTAAAACTCTAGTTATTGTCATGTTCCATATATATTTAGTGATAGATTCCAGGTAGTTAATTCTATTGAAAAAATGGCTTCTTCTCGTGGCAAAAAGGTAAGAAGTTTTTCAATTTCAATGGCTAATTTAGTTGAATTTTGGATCTTTTGTTCAATTAATTTTATCACCTTGTATTGTGTTGTTGGGATTATTAAGCTAATCTTTTAATTGAAATCTCAATTATTCATGCTTTTGCATCCCACTGTTCTATAAACTATGGTAAGTCGAATAGAAGGTTACGGGATTTGTATCCAGTTGCATTTGGTTTTGATAACCAGTTTAGTTGTGTCTAACAGGTTACGATTTGGATTTATTTTTCTTTCTTTGATTCTTTGAGTGCCTGAGTAGCAAGCCCATTCTTTGTTTACCCTTTTTTCGGTAATTCATAGCACATTTTTTATTATAATATTTAAAAAAATACAATCATTTTTATTAATTTGAATAATATATACATATTAAAAATTTATGAGTTTTAATCCAACATAATAAAATCCAGGGGATTCCATCAATTTATGGACTTATTTATTTACCTCCAGTTCCATCTAATATTTCTTCGATGCCATTGAAAACTTTTTTTTTTTTAATATATTTTGAATACATATGCACAAAACAAAAGCTACTTCACTGTGGTATGTCGTGTTATGCTATGCCGTACAAGTTCCATCTAAAACTTAGTTTA
>LPNX010085308.1:847511-876709 GCA_001517045.1 Pseudotsuga menziesii
GGGTAAAAAAACTGCCATGAAACTCGATGGATAATGACTTTTTTATTAGTTTATGCAACCCTTAAATTTTGCATCTTATTTAAAAAAAATAGTATATATGCACAAAAAAAAACTACCTCATAGTGTTCTTCCATAAAACTTGGACAGAGAATGGATTTTTTATTATTTTATGCAATAGTTAATTTTTTCAACTATATTTAAAAAAAAATATATACTTAGTAGATATACAAAACAAAAACTACTTCACTATGTTATGCAGTGCAAAGAACTGCCATAAAACCTAGATGGAAAATGGAATTTTTATCAGGATATGCAACCCTTAAATTTTTCAACTTAGTTTTTTTTTCAAATATATTTAGTATATATATGCACAAAATAGAAACTACTTCAAGGTATTATGCAGTACAATTTTACGGTAAAGAACTACCATGAAAACTGGATGAAAAATGGGTTTTTTATTAGTTTATGCATTCCTTTAATTTTTCAAGTTAGTTTTTTAAAATATATTTAGTATCTATATACACAAAACAAAAACTACCTCATTGTGTTATGTAGTATAATTTTACGGAAAAAGAACTGCAATGGAAAATGGATTTTTTTATTAATTTATGCAACCCTTACATTATTTCATTATGTTATGCAACACAAATTTTCAATTTTACAGTAAAGAGATGCCTTAAAAACTAGATGGATAATGGATTTTTTATTAATTTATGGAACCCTTAAATTTTCCAAGTTCATTTTTTCTAAAATTTTGTATATATGCACAAAAAAAAAAAATTTTACTGTGTTATGCAGTAGAATTTTATGGTACAGAATTGCCATTTTTATTAGATTATGGCATCCTTAAATTTTTCAACTTAGTTTTTTTTAATATATTAATAAATATACACAAAAATATTAAATATATATGCACAAAACAAAAAATTTTATGGTAAAAAAACCGCAAGAAAAACTAGATGGACAAAGGAGCTTACAACTTGCTAAGCCACGTCATTTATGCACAAAAGTTTCATCGATAACACTTACTATTTTGAGTCTTATATGCAACTAAATCTTGATACGATGTAATACCAATGCAATAATGAATTTCTACTAATCAATTAATAAAATAAAATATTGGTTCATATAGCAAATTATAGTATGGATTTTTATGTCACTTAAATTGCATGCAAGAGCGTTTCAACCCACTCCATTTATCCAAGTGCAGTTCATTTGTTTGTAGTGGGTATCAATAAAATATATATGATTGGTTATTATTTAAAAAAAAATATTTAGTGTGTGATTATATATATATATATATATATATGAGAGAGAGAGAGAGAGAGAGAGAGAGAGAGAGAGAGAAGAATTTTGAATTTTGAGAAATTAAAAAAATTGGAAATGTATTGTAAAGGTTGTAAATGGGTAAAAAAGAGAGTTTTTCATAAGGGTTTAATATAGGCTTATTTTTGTACCAAAGAAGTTTGTTTAATGGTTACACATTTTTAGGTTAAAACTATGTTTTGGGATGATTAAAAATTATTCCTTGATTATGCATGTATGTGTGGGCTTAATTTTTGTTTTGAGGATAGGTGTTTTTGTGCCAATTTGCAGTGGGATAAGCTGTAATGATTTTGCATCATGCATTTCTTTCTTACTCATTTTAGAATTTAGATGAGAAATATTATGTTTTCTAAACCTATTGGCACATATGATTTCTATTGGAGTAAAACAATGCAACCCATAATTATCACTAAAGATTTATAGAATCTGTTGACTAGAAAGCTGTGGTTTTCCTTCTAATCAAGAATAAAAAGTATTGGATGATAATAGAAATCAATCCTTAAAATAAATTATATAAAATATAATGAAGCACTTTCTCTCATAAACAGTGCATTTGATGAACCAATATTTTCAATTATTTATGTCAGAAAATCATCTAAACAAGCATGTATTATATTAAAGAATACTTATGAAGATTAAGTAGTAGACAATATGAATAAATTTAATGTGAAAATTGTATGTGCATAAGTAAATGATATTGATGATGTTCAAATTGAGTTCGGGAACGATGAAAGAGTTTGAAGGATAAAGATACAGTTTTAAGAATGGAAACCCTAACCAATGAAGACCACAATGTCCAATTAGTAGATTATTCTGATGACTTAATAGAGAGCATAAATGTTTTTTAGCATTTTGGTTGAGGGTCCCATGAGAGGATTTTGGAACTTTAATTTTGATCACAATTGATTAATTCCCAACATATAGTGCAAATGGGGCTTGGGTAATTTTCATTTAATGGATTTAATGAGCTATAAAGCTCACTTGAGGATCATTGTCAAAACACTTTATGTGATGTTAATCACCATGCCAAGTTGGCATGGTTATCCTATCATATTGGCCTTAGTTATGGAAAAGCATATAATGAGGTGGTGAAGAGGTATTTTCCTTCACCTAAGGTCAGAGCTAATTGCTTGGTATTTCGATCCATAAATTCCATGTGATATTCAATGTTTTCCAAGTTTCCAATACATTTTTAGAAAAAATGGGATGAAACATATAACTTACATAATCATAACTTTATAGAGAAGAATTTTGATAAGAATGATGAAGATACTATGAACGCTTGGGGTTATGAAGGTAACATTTGTTTGGTATAAAAATGGATTTTGAAACTTTGAGAAGAGGAGGTGTAGGTGTGTCAAAGGCTATAGAAACAATGCCACCTAAAAAAAACCTAGGAAGATGCTTAGGAGGAGAAAATACAAGGGTAGTATGGTGGTGAGGGAGGACATTGAGGTTAATTAGGTTTTGTCGTTTTTAGGTAAAGACCATTGTGGAGAAGTTCATATGGCACAACCTTAAGGAATAGGTCTAGAATAGATGTTTCTCTATTCTAGCTTACAAATCCACCATCCATATTCTTTCTTGTGGTTATATTGTTTTCATCTTTCAGTCAAAGGAAGAAACCCACAGGATTATCAAATGATGATGGTTTTAGAGTTAGGGTTCCCTAAAATTCAAACCATAGAACCTAAATTTTGATGCCAAGGATGAGGTGGTCACAATACTATTGATATGGGTAAAAATTTAAAACCTCTCTACGGATTTATTGTCAATGGAGGGTATATATTCAATTGGTAACAAACTGGAAAGATAATAATGGTTTATAACTCATTCAAGGAGGAATGCATAAGGATGATATTCCATGTTATAGTTGAGATTTATATAAGGAGAGGGATCTTTGATATCATATATATACTTTATGTTTATAAGAGCTATACCCGGGTCTGGTATATTCAATTGTTCCATTTTGGTACATTTCATGTCATATGTATGGAAATATTTTTTAAGAATTTCAATTGTGTTTTAGAAAGTATATGATGTGAAGGTATTTTGGTCATGACTTTTCTTGGTAAGAAACATCAAAATGGAGGGACACATAAGGATTAAGAATAAGAGTGAAAAGGGTCAATACCATGTTCTTCTTACCATTTATTTTCCCCTAGGTTCAAATTGATCCTTGGCACAAGGAGTAAATTCTAATATGAGGGAAATTGATTGGCCTAGTGGAGACAAGGTTGTGGTAGATCCCACGGGGAAAACATGGAAGTGCATGGTGGATATTATTCTACAATTTCTATTGAAAATTATAAAGGTAAGAAATCTCATCTTTCTGAGGTTTCTAGTTCCTATTTTTATACAAGAAGAGAGGTATATTGGAAAACCTCACCCAAGGGAACAAAATATTTTGTTGTCTCCTAAAAAACCGATTAGTAAAGTATAAGGTGTTGTTTTGGGTTAGAGAGTTTTGATGGATATAAGTATAATGCACATGTTAACAATTTGACATTTGTAATGGTCAAACAAAACAATCCACAATTAATGATTCCAAGCTATATTTTCATTACATCTAGGATCACTAAGTGGTATGGTTGAAAATAGATGCCCCTTCATTTTCCTTCCATAGATAAAGTAATTGAAGAAGACCCATCCAAAAGTGTAAGGAAAAAGTTCATTCTTGAGTAATATTTACACCTCTAACAAAATCATTGGTGATTTTGATTCCCATGTGGATTCTAAAACAAGTAATCATTTTAATGAACAATGAAAATGTGAAGAGTTCTCATTTTCCTTCATACCTCCTATAGAGTTAGTGACTTGCACAATAGATAAGAGAGATCTTCCTTTGAAATCCTCTGATATGATTGCTCTAAGCTAATATTCTCACATGTGATTCTATTTTAATGAGGATACATCCGTGATTATCCTCCAAATGAAGTAATGGATTTTAAGAAATAAATTGCAACAACTGAGAAATATTATCATCTATGCATATTATGTTTAAGAATATAAACAATATGTTTAACAAATATGAAATTTTCATGGTTCCCAGAGTAATGAAAATCTATGTTACTAGAAACAAAACCCCTCCATTTCCTTGAAACATACAAGGAAACTTTTACCAAGTGGAAATACTGCATAAATTTCTTCGAAATGCATGGAAATTTTTCCTATGACATTTTAATTTCTTGAAATGTTTTTTTTAGATTTCCATTTTGTTTCCTTTAGTTAAGTTACATTTCAAACATAAAATAATATTTATTGATATTTGACTAGTGATGACCACTGTAGACCAAATTTTGAAGAGGGGAAAAGGTTAAACGAAAATAAAAGAAAAATACTAAATTGAGAGAATGAACATCAAACTATTTTCTTATATAGAAACAACTAGCTTTAAGGGACTAGGAGTGGATTTATCACAAGGAGAAAGAAGAATGGAAGTTGTCATTGAGAATGACTTGGCTTAGATTAGGTCATAGAAATATTAAAAAATTTCATAGAGAAGCCATCAAAAGTGCAACAACCAATAATTTCTCTAAATTAATATTAAGGAAATACCTTTCCAATGTGGGTAGAGAAAAGACCTTTATGTAGCATTAAATACATTGTTGAAACAACAGTGAAGGGCCCACCATTTGTAACATTAGCTTTTTAAGGCGAATCTGTTAGGAGGAAAGGGACCACCTTATCACCGAGCTCACCTTGTTTGAATAGCTATAAAATTTCGTAATTCTTTTCGTGTGATAATTTGTTGATACAATGCATGTCTATGGATTATGCGAGTAGTATGTTGTTGGATCAATTATTCATGTGTAACATTAATAAATTGCTAAAAGTTAGTTAATTTAAGTGTATGAATCTTGCATTGCTGAAACAGTTGATTACTTGGTATGCGTGATCTCTCTTAGGGTATGCAAGCGATTTCTTTATAAATAGAAGTGATGAAAAATATTTGATTTCTTATTGAATTGATATCAAAGGTTGAATTCATTATGATTAATTACTACTGAAACAAATCTAGATGAATGTGTGGTTGTAGTTCATGGTCAAGTAGAATTGATAATTCTGAAGCTTGGATGTTGTGTCAGCAACATAGAACGGATATTTCATTCTTGCACGAGTGGTGATTGGATTTAACTTCTTGCAAAAGTAATATAGGATTTAAATTCTTGAAAAAATAATATATATGCTTTATCTTTATGGATAGTTCTATATTTCCATTCTTGCTAGAGTGATTTCATTTTTCCACGAGGGGTGATTTATTCTTGAAGATTGAATTAATAGCAATTCTTCTTGAAGATTGAATTAGCAGTTAGAATTAAGATGATTTAGTGAGAAAGAAGTTACATAACACTTTCAACAATTAGGTTGTTCAATTTAGCATTGGTTGATTTGGGTGATTGTATGAGAATTAGTGCCAAAAAGAAATGAAATAATACAAAGAGAAACCTATTAGAAGGAAAAGTGAAAGAAAAATTAATTGTGATTTATTAGGAATCAAAGAGATGGCGAATCTTCTTGGCAAAAGATTCACCAATTTTTTACAATATTTTATGAATCATTGAATGATTCGCTAGTTTTTACAATTTTTTATAATGCAGTGTAATGTTCGCCAATATTTTACAATATCTTATAATTTAGTGAATGATTCACCAATATTTAAAACATTATATAATAAAATGAAATATTCGCCAAATAATTTTTATATACATCTTATATTATTGATAAAATCGCCTTCAAATTTTCCTATATGTCATGGAGATTCACCCATTTTTTATACATATAAATCTAAGGGGGTTTCTTAAAATCATCCCTTGACCATATATACAATATTACCTCTGCAATGGATGATTATGTGAATCTGACAACTGATGGAAAACTTAGTTGGTGAAGCGTTAGTTCCTGTACATCGGATTCAAGAGAATGTTTATTGAATTGGAAGAATTGAATCCACGAATTATCAATACGACGAAGTTCCTGAATTACAAAATCCGTGTGATGGGTAGGTATCAAGGTATGTTATCAACCTACCTATGATGGATTTCCTAACCTAGAATCTTTTTTGACAAAATTTGAAGAGAAAGTAACATAACCTCAACGACTGTTAGCTTTGGACATTGTATTGAAGGCTACACATGCGAGATGGTGGGTCACACATAAATAGTTTATCTCAGGATGGACTTAATGTCAAAGAATGATGGAAGTATAATATGGAGAGAAGATGATATACACTAGTTAGAAATACACATGATTGACTAGTCCTGTCAATCACATTGAGAATCATCATGCGACATGGGAAGGATGTCCATGACAGGAATGGGTCTACCAGTTTGTACACACATTATATATGATACCAAGGAACGTGTACACATTGGTGGAACTAAGATGAGGAACAATAGAATGGGAAGAATTAGCTATCAGTTTCACCCATACTTTGAATTTATTGATGATCATCTTTCAATTGATGTTGCTTTACAAGTAATCAAGAATAATATATTTGAATATATTCCTGTGTCAACGAATAATTTTTTCATAGCAGTGCGGCAGTCCAACACTAGATGGAGTACTATAATGTAACATGTGAACATGATGATGATGATCTCCACAATAGAAATATTCCTAATTCTGAAGGTACTCACGCAGTGGAAGAATTAGGTGTCTCAGGTGAAAATTTTCTGAAACCGTTGAAAATAAAGAAAGTAAACATTGGATCCCCAGAGAATCCAAAGTTTGCAAATATCAGGGACTACTGGGACGATGACATCGTTGGGAAGATCACAAACTTACTGCATGAATTTCAAGATCTATTTTATACTAAGTTTTCTAAAATGAAGGGAATTTTTAGAGATCTTGGAGAAATGAATATTTCATTGAAGCTCGACGCGAATCTTGTTAAACAACAACCATATTGGCTCAATCCAAGGTATAAAGAAAATTATAAAACAAATTTAGAAAGAATGTTGGATGTGGGTATTATAGAACCTATTGAAGAATCTGAGTGGATGAGACTGATGGTAGTACAAGATAAGAAAATTTCCCATGAAGTGCGTATTTGTGTGGACCTGAGAAAGTTGAACGATTCCTACCTACATGACCCATTTCCAACACCATTTATAGATGAAGTATTGAAGAGTGTCGGGGGTCATAAAATCTATTCATTTACTGATAGATTCTTTGGGTACCATTAGATCATAATTGCTAAAGAATATTGACATAAGACAACATTTGTGATGGAGTGGGTATGTTTACAGTACACGACCATGCCTTTTGGACTCAAGAATGCCTCTACTATATTTTATAGGATAGTGGTCGCTGCTTTCAAATATTTTATTCACAAGTTTCTTGAAGTCTAATTTGATGACTAGATGATATTTGGGCTCATAAAATATCATATCTAAAGCCTCAAAATGATGCTAGAATGATGTCGATAGTACCATATTTACCTTAACTTAAAGAAATGCATTTTTTGTACCCCGTTTGGAATTATATTGGGTCATGTGGTTTTTCGCGATGGTATATTGGTCAATCCTACTAAAATTGCAAACATTGTCGAACTACCACCACCCTTGATAGTAAAGAAACTAAAAAAGACTCTTTGGGACATACAAGGTACTATCGGACATTTATAAGAGGATACACATAGGTGACTGCCCCTATGGAGAAATTATTGAAGAAGGATATTAAGTTTCAATGGGAAGAACGATTCGAAGAGAGTCTGGGTGTCCTGAAGCATAAGATGCTCACAACACCCATATTAGTTTTTCCAAACTGGAAGAAAGAGTTTCATATACATGTCACTGCATCGTCTATCACACTTGACGTTGTACTAGCACAACCGAGTGAAGAATATATTGATCACTTATCACATTTGATAGCCAGAAATTGTCAACAACAGAGAAGAATTATACCATGAAAGGAAGATAAGGCTTAGCTATGGTATATGCGCTTCAAAAATTTCGACACTATCTACTGGGTGGACATTTCAAAATGTACACGGACTATTCTACGATGAAATACTTGGTCAATAATAAAGTGTTGGGGGGGAATATTTGTCGATGGCTTCTCCTATTCTAATAATTTGACTTTGAGGTCATTGCTAAATCCAGCCGACTGAATTTAGTACCCAACCATCTGTCGAGGCTAAAAAACAGAGAAGAACATGGTAATCTCAGCGATAGACTTCCTGATGCACAATTATTTGTGGTTAAGATGTTTGATGCTCATTATAGAGATATTATACAATTTGTGAGCAAATAATATGCGCTAGAGGGATTCACTACGACACTGAATAAATAATTAGTTGTAAGAGCTGTAGATTTACAGTTGATCATTGGACAGTTATAGAAAATGGGACGAGATGAAATTCTTCGTCGCTGCTTCTTGGAGCACGAGCGACCAATGATATTGAATGAAGCACATGCTAGTGTCATATGAGGCCATTATGTAGGAAAATACAAAGTGCAAAATATATTGCAAGAAGGATTGTGGTGGCCTACTTTGCATGCAAACTCTAGAGAATATTGTCGCAGTTATGATATCTGCAAAAGAACCTGAAAGTCATCGCGATGAGATGAAATGTCGCTAGTACCAAAGATAAATTTACAGGCATTTGAAAAATGGGATGTTGATTGTTTTGGACCTATGAAACCTCTAGGAAAAAGAATACTTTCATGTTACATATTATTGTGATCGATTACTTGACCAGATGGGCTGAAGGAACACCCGTGAAAGATTGTATTGCTACGACCACTGCCAAATTTTTGTTTGACAACGTAGTGAACAGATTTGGATGCCTGAATATTTTCAAAAGTGATTAGGGCACACACTTTGTGAATCGGTTACTTAATAGATAAACTAAATAATTCTAGCTTTAACACCAGAAGATGACACAGTATCATCCACAACAAAATGGTGTTGTTGAGGCATTCAATAAGATCACGTAGAAGACATTGATGAAGAACTGTAATGTTCAAAGAGATGAGTGGGATCCAAAAATACTTGCAGTATTATGGGAATATCACACCACCTATAAAAAGTTGATAGGTTAAAATCCATTTCAACTGGTATATAGGCAAGAAGTTGTCATGCCGATGGAATATATTGTACCTAGTCTAAGGATAGTTATGATTACCGATATGACTAATGTTGTTGTCGTTGAAGAAAAATCGTCTCAACTAGTACAACTGGAGGAAGAGTGCTTTGTTGCAGGCTATCATAAACAAATTGAGAAAGAGTGACATAAATTTTGGCATGACCAACATATAAAGAATAACCAATTTCAAATTGGATATCTTGTTCTCCTCTACGACATTGTTGGATTTTTCTCCCTTCGAATCAGGTTGAGTCCCTCCTTTGTGTGCAACAGAGCCCAAGATATCGGCCTGACATAGCAAGGCTCAATAGACAACACCTGTGACGTAGATGTAGTCTCACCTAATACATGTCTTTATGGGTAACTGCTAGAACCAGGTTTCCGCAGTTGGTTGGGGGATTTCTATTCCCCTGGTATGTTACCAAATTGCTTGAGAAAATCCAGGGGGTGGGTTACTTATACTTATTATGCACAATTAAGGTGCGACTCTATTCATCCTTCAACCGATATTATAATAATAAATATAATGGAGTATAGAAAATTATGATTGTAACAGTGCGATAAATGCATATAAACTCATTCGTAAGAAAATACATAAACATTTATTCATAGTAAACATTCATGCGACACAAAAAATTTAATCATTTACACATTCGGCACAGTATCTAATGTGGAAACCCATATGGGAAAACCACACAGGTGCTCTTCATCCGGCATGACAAATATATGGCACCTTTTTGTGTGCATGACAAGCTAAAGAATCTGTTATAGATATTCTTCTCCTATCTATAGAATTCTCTCTACTCTCATGCTCTCTTGTCTTATGCTGTTGGTTCTTCTCTATTTGAATCTACTATTGATCCAAACACAGCCTAGATCGACTCAACCTATTATAAAACTCTATGAATCTTGAATCTTTGAATCTACTGTCGATTCGTAGACAACCTAGATCAACTTGTTCTTCTATACACTTCTACGTACTCAGCTACATACTTCATTGACTCTTCACAAAACAATTAACATACTCTCTACTAAACTGAATAGATAAGAAATAAGAACAACAGATATGTAAGCAACCTGCACACAGCTTGGGTTATTCCTTCTTATAGAATCTTACATGTCGATATCAACTGACTTCATTCCGTTAGAAAACAAGTTGTCATTCCTATTTTAGTGACACATGTCAGTAGGAACTAACTGCTTGAATTATAAAGATTCTTTCATTTCTTAACACATGCTTGAATTCAACTAACTCTATTCGACCTTGTACCCATGATATTTATAAATTGTTTCTTTCCAGTCGTTGCGTCGCTGCACGTCTTCTGACATGGTTTCTTCCATCACAATCGATCTCGTCTCATCTTTTACTTTTGTTGCAGCTTCTCTTTTGTTTCTTATTCTTCCTTTATGAACTCTCTTCCTTTGTTCACTTTTCTTTTCTTGCAGCTTCCTCTACGACAACTTCTTGCCGTATCTCTTTATTCCTTATCTCCTTCTGTTCTTCCTTCTTCTGCATTCTGTCGCAACACCTTTTCCTTCCTGCGACCAGATTCTTTATCTACTTGGAAAAAATTCTAACTCAATTATGCCTATATTTCCATAGGGACAACATGCACCCAACACTCACCTATGGTTAGTCCTGAGCCACATAATACTATTCTACAACTTCCACAATTGTGACAACTTTACCTTGAAATCTTGGAATATTTTCACTATCTCTTTTGTCTCTCGTTGCATGTATTCTTCTTCCTTCTACAATTGTTCAACAAGGTCAGAACTGAGGTGTTATGATGTTACGAACCCTATTTCCTCCATTACTTGTCACACCCTCTGATTTACATGATGAGTAATTCCTATAATCATTTATGCTTCTACCTACAACTCTATGACTCTTTCAGTCCTTTGTTGTTGTTGAGTGTGCAACAATATAACTTGTTGTAGTAGTTTCTTCATTTCTACTTCCTTAGCCATTTTATATGCTAAGGGAAACTTCTTCATCTCATTTTTTATTCGGTTTACCTCTGTTTTAGCTATGTGTATCTCCCCTGTGAATTTTTCTAATTCCTTGTCATCGATCAATGCTTCCCATGTTTGACAAACTTAGTCGACAACCTTATTGCATAATGCCTCTGCTTTTGATATATTCCGTGCAGCCTCTGTCGTTGTTCTTCTTCTTTCTTCTACCACCTTAGGGGGTGTACTTGGTTTTATCTATGCTTCTGGTTCTGAAACCTTTTTACAAAGGTATTCTTCTATCTTGTTAAGTCGAGTGACCTTGGATTTTGGAAAAATCTGCTCCGTTATTCCTGCATCAATAAATTTTATGCACGTAAGGGATACATCCTTGTCGATCCTATGCCTATTCTCCTCGAAATATTTTTCTTTCTACTTGATCTCTTGCATTGTTTTCTTAATTTTATTGACATATTTATTTTCTACCTTTTCCTTCTTAATCAAGGAACCTTCTTTGACCTTCATCTCTGTGACTGCGACATTCTGCATTGCATATACTTCATACAATTGCATCTACGAGAAGTCTATTGTCACCCGGCCCACATTTGTTTCCACTTCATTCAATTCTCTGGTCCCCAGATCAAGTGATTCACCCACCACTTGCATATTTATTGGTGGAAGCAACATTGGTATCTCACTTTGTTGCTCTTCTAAAGTGCCAGGTACTTCGTGCGACTTAGTTATCAGGGGTGTGTAATCTACTACGTTTCTGACCTCTTTAACAACTTTGCAGAGGACCATGAGTAAATCAATGATACTTCACATGAACTCCGTCTATATCTAATCGATTTTCTTGAAACTTTCCTGCACAAACTTTGTCAATGCTTCAATAAAAAGTGTGAAATATTCCCCATTAAGGATGACGATATTTGCAGTTTTTTCAACTTTTGTTTTCTTTTGTCTTGACTTTTTCTGCTCTGTGTCATCCTATTTTCCCTTGTCTCCTATGATTGGATCTGCCGAAATTGAGTTGGAACCATCTTGGGGAGGGTCGGTATCTTACGCGTCTTCCTATGGGTGTCCTTCTTAATCTCCCTGATGCTACTATGGTGGATTGTCTTGTCCTAGGTCTTCATCTGCATCTAGTTGGTCTTATGGAATAAGAACATGCCATTCTTTCTGCTAATCTTGGATGATGGATTCAATTTCTTCTTCAGTCAATAGAAACATTATCGCCAACCATTTGTGTCGTGGGTCTTATTGCAGATGTAACAGAATATGATACAGGCCAATATAAAACTTGAGAATTTAGTGAAACCATTGAATGATATCATTCTTAAGTATCATCTCTTTCTTCCACTGATGCCTCAGGGCCTTTCTATGCATAAAAATCTCCACATTTTTACCTCATTGTCTATCCTTCTTATCCTTGTTGAACCAAATATTTTGGTATCGTGCTCCTATACAGTGTACCAGCAGGTATACCCCTTAGTATTTTGGTTGGTCTGACCATGTGACAAATGAAATCATAATTAATAGCTAGGAATAGTGAAATGCATTAACTTTTTCCTGAGAGTCAAATGCATCTGTGAGTAACTCATTCAACAAGTACTATGACTGGTTGATTTGAAATCCCTCTGTGCAAAGTTCATCTAGCGAAACCATACTCACAGTACACTGGTCTGGTCGCATCTTGTGCCACAGATTACAAGCTAATACCTTCACAACAAACTGAATATTATGGCCATTAATTGAGTCCATGAGGAAACCTCTGTTATCCCTAGTCAAGTCATACTTTTCCTTTACCCTAGTCGTCATCACAATGTCCCGGTATTTCCTTAAATAGGACGTTGGATCTATACCTGCAAATGGGAGGCATGTAATCACTGTGATGAGCTCAAAATCCACATAGATTTTTTTGTTAAGCCAAAGGTAGCCATCATGAAAGGATACCAATAACTATTTCACACAGGTATTTATTTCTAAGCTTCACCTGTAGTGTGACATATACAACAATGATAATAAACCTGACTGATCCAGTCCCCTTGCCCATTCCATTGGAACAAAGCACTTCAATGAGTATGGTTTATCCTATACAGTCATCATGTAGTTCTTCCTGTCTAAGTCTTCGTGCTTCTTCATGTCATGATCAATGAAAGAGAGTTTTTGTAGGTTCGACAGAATATCCCACAATATCCTAATTCCTTATGGCATTGCAAGTACTACCAGCGGGGACCGTGATGTCTTTGGGACTCTAATATTTGGCACATTAGAGCGTATTTATGGGATGCATGATGGCAACATATTCCTAGTTTCTGAGACTTCGTCCTCCTCCCATGGTGGTGGTGTAGTCACTTGTCCTTTCTTCTTTCTATTTCCAGTGCACTCCCCTCCATGAGGTTCGAAACAAACTTGGTCGGTCTGTATGCAATTTTCCTGAAGGCCTAACTAGAATTTTCTTAGCAACTTGAGTAACCTAGGCCTACAATGGGATATATATAGCAGTGTATTTCATGATCAGTGTAGGTGATGTAGTCATAACCTCGGATTCAACAGTTGTCCTGGTGCTAGAAATCAAAATGACCATGATCTAGAAAACTTAATTCATCTCTTGCAGTTGTAGACAACAATTTCTCTTGTCACATGCAAACAAAATTAAATGAAACTTGGGTGCGAAGGTTGATAACGTGTAATGGTTCTCTATGGTCGTTCTTCACATGCATGAGCAATTAATAGAAATGTATATGTCCTTTTAGTTGCATTGAATGATCATCTGAATAGTTAAGGAAAATTCTATGCATGCCTTCATTTAGTTGTCACATAGAGTGGTATTTATTGCCATAAAAATGGCATGACCAAAAAGAACACTTTCGAAATCTCTCGGGATTTTCAAATTAATGACGTCTAGCTGTCACTTTTGCAATTATAGGGTTTGCGATAGCATCGCACTTCCTGTGACCTTATAGTATTCCTTTGACATAGTTCCTTTTCCTGTGACGGACGGGGTGTATTTTACTTCACTTTTCTTCTTGCAATAGACAAAGAGTCTATGACACTTTTCTTCTTGCTGCGGAATACTAGCAGTCAATGACCAATAATTGCATAAAAAGGTTCAAATTTTTTTGTCTCTTTTTCTCTCTTCTTTCTCTTTCCTTTATTTTTTTTATTTTTTTTATGCGATCAAGTCGCAACTATCGTGATACGGCTTCAACCAGATTCCATTTATCAGTCCTCTGACAAGTGTTCCAATCCAAATTTTGCAATTGCATTGCGCCTCCATAAGTGATCTGAATGACAACATGCAATCCTAACCAATGTGTTTTTAACTTTCCTGGATGCTTCAAATTTTTCTATCATACACAAGAACAATTCCTATGACCTAAAAATGATTGTTCTCAATGTGTCGATCATGCCATACCTTTTGTATTTCTTTTTGAACATTTTGGTGATGCCCTGCAACAAAACGTTCTTCTTCAAGGTGAACAAGTAGCGACAATATCTCCTTGACAGCATAAAAAATTTTCATCTCTGTGATCACAATAATTCTTAGGCTCGGTAGAATATAATCCATTGACATCACAACTTCCTATCCATGAACCAAGTGAAATGGAGTGTGGTCTATCAGTTTCTTACAAGTTGTGCAATATTCCCATATTACTACAAAATTTTTCTAATCCTAGTCATCTCTTTGGGAATTACAAATATTTGTCAATTCTTTTTCCAGGATTTTGTTAAAGGCTTCGACAATACCATTCTCATGAGGGTGATATGGTGTTGTCTTTCTATGCTGAATTTGGAGTTCCTTCGTCAGTTCTTCAATCAACTGGTTGAAAAAGTGTGTACCTTGATCACTTATTAAAACCTTTGGGCATCCAAATATTGTAACGACATTTTCAAATAGAAAATTCACAGTAGTCGCAACAATACAATATTTTACTAGAGCTACTTCAACCCATCTTGTTAGGTATTCTGTCACAGTGATAATATAGCTTGCACCTATGCTCTTCCCCGTTGGACTGATAAGGCCATCAAAATCAACGACCCATTTATCAAATTCCTATAATGTTACTTGAGGTACCAATGGAATTTCATCCCATCGCGATGGATTCCTAGTTATTTTCCAGATATCACAGTTGCAACAATAATCCTAGGCATCCGCATGCATGGTTGGCCACCAAAATCCTGCATGCAAAATCTTGCGAACCGTAGGTTTTCCAACGTAATTTCCTCCAACGACATCATCATGAAATTCATTTAATATTAACGATTCCTCATATTCTAAGACCCAGCAATTTAGAATATTATTGGGACCCATCTTATACAATTGTCCAGCGATCAAGTAGAAGTCTGCAGCTTCGACAACTAACTATTTGTTTTTTGCAGTGGTGAATTTAGCTAGTACATAACCCATACTAAAAAATGTATGATATCTCTATACTGATCATCAGACATGGTTATCACAAAAAAAATCACATCAAGGAGGCTGTCATCCAAGGTACAAGGCTCTTCGCCACTTTCGATCCTCGAAAGATATTATAGTCCCAAGTTCAATCGATCGGGTTTAACAATTACTTCAAAAATAGAATTCCTATAAGAGAAGAAGCCACCAATAGATATTACCCCCAAACACTGGCATATTGACCATGCATTTCAATGTGGAATGGTCTGTGTACATTTTAAAATGTCCACCCAATAAGTAGTGTCTGAATTTCTGTAGAGCCTATACCATTGCTAACCCTTCTCTTTATGTCATGGTATAATTCTTCTCTGCTATGGATAACTTCCTGCTACCAAAGGATATAGGATGGTTGGTTGACCCTTAACCAGGTTACGTTAGTATCACGCCGAGCATGACAGACGATCCGTCGACATGAACATGGAATTCCTTTTTCCAGTATGGAAAGACAAGTATGAGTGTTGTAGCCATCTTGTTCTTTAACATGTCCAGACTCTCTTGGAAGCTTTCTGTCCAATGGAACTTAGCATTTTTCTTCAACAAATTTTCCATTGGAGCAGTCACCTTCACATATCCTTTGATAAATTTTCTGTAGTATCCAGTGTGTCCTAGTGTTTCTCTCAAGTTCTTGACTGTATTAGGTGGTGGTATGTCAAGAATGATCACAATTTGAGTCAGGTTTACCAAAATTCCATCGCGACAGACTACATGGCCCAACAAAACTCCAAATGGGGCGCAAAAGATACATTTATTTAAGTTTAAATAAATTTGATAATGGTGACAATGTTCTAGCATCATCCTAAGGATCTTAATATGGTATTTTATGAGGCCAAGTACTGTCCAATCATTGAAGTAGACTTCAAGAAATTTGTGAATGAAATCTTTAAAGGAAACAACTACTATCCTAGAAAAAATCGTAGGATAATTCTTAAGTCCAAAGGGAATTACTGTATATTGGAAGCACCCCCACTCCATCACAAAGGTATTCTTGTGTCAGTCTTACTTCAATATTCTGATATGATGGTAACCAAAAAACCCATCAGTGAACGAGTACATTTCTTGACCTCTTACATTCTCCAGTACTTCATGTGTAAATGGAGTCGGAAACGGGTTATGTAAGCAAGCATCATTCAGTTTTCTCAGGTTGACACAAATTATTACTTCGCCCATAGCCTTTTTGTCTTGTCCTACTATCATGGCTGATCCATTCTGATTCTTCAACAGGATCTATAATACCTACGTCCAACATTCATTCCAACTTAGCCTCGACATTTTATTTATATCATGGATTCAATCTATATCATTGTTTCTTGACCGGTTTTGCATTGGGCCTCAAAGGTATTTTCATTTTTCCTAGATCTATGACTATGCTCTTCATCTCTGAAAATTTGGTAGGGAATAGATCTTGAAAATCATGCAATAAATCAATGATTATTTCTACAGTCTCATCTTCCCAATAATATATGATTGGCAAACTTTGGATTTTACAGTGAGCCAATATTAACTTTCTTAATTTTGTGTGGGCTCAGGAATTGGTCGCTAGAAATACCAAGTCCCTCTACTGCACGCATACCTTCCGAATCAAGTATGTTTATGTCAAGTGGGTCATTATCATCTAGTTCTCCCATCACATTGTAGCATTCCTTCCAATGGTGGATTGTCATGCTACATTGATAAAAATTTGTTGCTACGACAGGGATTTATTTGAATATCTTCGCTTTCATCACTTGTAATGCAGAATCAATCAAATGACCGTCATTTGAAAACTCAAATGTATGTGTGAATCTAGTAGCTAACTCCTCCCATTCAAGAGTTCCTCATTGTAGCTCAGTTGATGTATACCAAATCATTGGTATCATATCCAATGTATGTACAAAAAGATGAACCCACTTTTGTTGTGGATATGTATGCCATGTCACACGACAATACTCAATATGTTCAACAAGATTTTTCAATCTTGTATACTTGTGACCAACATAACTGATCACTTATCCAAATCTGATCTCCAACATTCTTCTACATTTCGGCCATTCAAAGATAGATTTTTTATGTGTAACCCACCATCTGGCAGGTGTAGCTTTCAACACAAATTATTCCAAGGCATAAAATTGCTATGATTTTGTAAATTTTGCCTCAAATTATGCTAGAAAAGACACAATCTTAGTTAAACATTCATATGTAGGTAGCTTGCTTGTCTCGACTCCTACCCATTGCACATGCAGTGTAATTCTTATGAATCTTCTCATAGATACTTCATGCATTTTTTTTGGTCAATTTTATAGTGCTTCACCTGAATAGCATGTACAGGAGCTAACACTCAGCCAGCTCAACTTTCCATCAGCTGTTGGATTTATATAGTCATCTCTCAAGGACATGATGTTATATATATGTTCTAGGAAATCACCTTGTCCTTCACTGGTATTCATTAGAGGAAATTTGGGGTCTAAATTGGGCCTTATAAGAAAACACGCCAATTATAAATTTTGTGAGTTGGAATTCAAGAACCAATAGAATTTCAATAAAATGAGTCAACCATAATGGTTGAATTTTGGCATATTTGTTATAAAAGAAAACTGCTTTTTTGGTTTGTATTTTCGACATATATCCGTGTCTTTTTACTCAAATTCTGAGAGGGAGAGCTCATTGGATGTGGAATTTAATTCCACATCCAACGAGTACCCACACTGCATACTTTTGATAGACCCTGCTTCCTCAAAAACAATAAATACCTGAAAAATGTGATGGTGATGTCATCATCATGTGTTTGTTGTTTCTGTTTGATGTCAAGAAATAGCTATGAGTGTTTGTTGTTTCTTCTATTCTTCTTTTTTCTTATTCTCTTTTCTCTTTCTCTTATTCTTTGACTTATGGACCACTTCTGATCCTGTCGGTACTGATGTTGTCTGCTGCTATGGTTTTTGGTGTTCTTCAGTCGGTGGATTCTCAGTTAACTAAACTTCTACTGTGGTAGGATTATCTTGTTGGGTTTCTAGGATGGGGTTTGTGGTTGTTTGTGCTTATAATGGTGGTGAATATGGTGATTCTGGATTATAATGAGACTCTAGTGCTGGTGGTGGTAACGATGGTGGTGGTGACGGTGAATGGTCTGGATTTAGAGGGGTGGTCGGAAGATGACTTGTCGGCATGGAGTCTTCAACTTCCATTTGAAGGTCAACAAGATTGTTGATTCCTTCATCTTCCATGAGGTTGTCTATTTCGACATCTAATGCTGCGTGATTACCTTCGAGGGCAAGTAGTCCCCTCTCTGCCTCATTGATTAGAAGGTTTTGGAAGGTTGGTAGAATGGATGAAATATAGGTTGCGAATACAATGGATGTTGGGTTGGGGTTGCAAATGTATGATGATTTGATGATTCCTATAATTGATGGTGGTGATGAGCCTTGGTCGGTTCGTGGAATGAAGCTTTGTTGGGTAGATCTTGACTCGACAAGTTTGTGGGTGGTGTTGATCTGCTGGGATTTAAGGAATAGATTTGGAAAATTATTGATAAATCACTGAAGTTCCACATATTTATCAATTTTTCCTTAAGGGTTCTAGGGATAGTCACATTGTAGCTTGGTGATATGGCCACACTTGAATATGGTGTTATTCTAGTTGGAGAAGGTCTTGGTGAATCTGGAGTCAAATCAATAGGATTTATTTTGAGCTGGGTAGCAGTTTTTACCTTTTTAGGCCTACCTTTCTTTGTTCCTGATTCGACATACTGCTTGAATTGGGTCTCGACTGATACCTTGTTTGTTGCAGCATCCTCCAGTATGTTGGCGATAGTAGAAAATAGTTCTTCCTCATCTTCTGATTCCTTTGATAAGATGAGTTTACACTTCCCCTTCCCTTTTCCTTGAGTTCCTTTCTTTTTCCTTGAGGTTGATATTTCCTTAGCTATTTTCCTCAAATTTTATTTTGTCATGGCATAATCTGGGTTGTCTGATTGACTATATTCCTCTATATCTTCCTCTCCTTTATCATGTTGTTGAGTCTAGACAATAATGCTTTGTTCTGTCGGTGCATTTTCAATTTGGAGGGTTTTTTTCTCTTTTGTCAGAGTGTCCCCTCAATTGAAAGTACTAATATGAAGGTTGAATCCATAGTTTCCTCCTTCTCCTGGTTTTTCAATGGCTCTAGAATGACTTGATTACTTTCTTTTGCAGCCTCCGGTATGGTGATGTTGGTTTTGGACTGCCTGGCCAACTCTGTGAAGATATCCTCGACTGTTAGATAGTAGTCGAGTGGCTTTGCTTTTGCTGTAGACCCTTGCTTGTGTCATACTACTGTATGGTCGAGCTCTAGTTGGATATGTGATGTAGGAGGCATACATCTTCGGATGTTTTGAGGCACCCTTTATCTGGTTGTTCTGATTTTAAGATATTGAAACCAATGTTCTAGAAACACTTTTTTCTCTTATTGTTTTAGTGGGGTTCTAGCCATTGAAAAAGGATTAAAGCACCAAATATGAAACTTGGATGGCTCCAAGAAGTCTTTTTTCCCGACTGGACATAGGTGGTACATAGATATCCATATTAAGAGTGACGGGAATCTGATTATTGCACCTGATTCCTAGCACTTCTCATAGATAAATTTGAGTATATCATCCATGTATTGGGACCAACATTATATCTTTCATATGCTTGCTATGCAGTCGACTACTTCCAGCATGTCGAGCTTCAAGTCACAGCCGCATCCTGTGATAGTCAGGTCGGTGGACATGATTTTGGCCACTATTTTGGGTGTGGTGGCTTGGACTTGCCTGATTATTAACCCTTTTGATTTTTTCCTTGTTGGTGTTCCTGTTAGTCTTTTGACTAATCCTTCCTTGATGCCTATAGGAGCAAGGTCTCCTTTGTTGGACAACCCAGTGAGTTTGTAAATGGTTTCGGTTGATATTTCCACGAGTGTGTCGAAGTAGAAATTCCCATTGTGGTATCGGTTGATTATGAATTTTACAATAGTTTCCTTAGTTCCTCTAAAAATTGCCATGAGAGGTGCATTTACAAAGTTCATAATGATGTTATGGTTTACCTTATCTGCTTCCTCTGTCATTTTTGACTTGCCTCGATAATCCCATTCTTTGATTTCTGCCTAGTGTTTCGCCCACGAACCTTTCTGCACTTTCACATTTTTAATGTTTCTTAATTGTTCCACTAGTGAACTTATGGTGGATTATGGTGGATTCCAACTCTTTTACTTTGGATTTCATGGATCTAGTTTTTTTTGGGGCCATTTTGTTGGTTGTCTGTTCGGATTTCTTGTTAGTTGATTTTCTCAAGGGGGTTTGGTAATTCTGTCACTATATATCTTGATGAAACAATATGTGATATTCGACTGGCGTAGTATTTATAGGTAGTGCAGATGGAGATATTGTTGATGGCGTTATTAATGGTAGATTTCATGGTAAAGGATGCTATAATGAAGGTTGATTTAATATGTTATGGTTTCGGCGCTCCCTCTGACTATAGTCATGATGGGTTGATTTTACGTTTTGATCCTCTTGTTGGTGATGAGGGTATGGTCGATCTGCGGTATGTCGATAGTGAAAATGTTGATTATTGTCGAATGTTCTACTACGCCTGTCGAATTTCATTTTGATTTTCCTTGATTTTTTTTGCAGTTTCAAGTTTTTTCTTTTTCTAGTTTTTCTAGTTTTTGTTAGCAATTATAAAACCGCTTTTTTTTGGTTTTTTTTGTTTTTTTTTTTGGTTTTTAGTTTTGGTACTGTTTTATTTAGGCATTGTTTATCAGCTTCCAAAATATTGTGCCTTGTAATGTTCTCGATCGAACTGATCCATTGGCATTGATTTCTTCGACAATGTAAGGTCCCATCCATTATGCGTGTAACTTTTTAGGTTTTCCTTTCACCCGACTATTGTATAGTAATGCAAGGTCTTCGATCGACAAATTATTATTTTTGATGTTTCATCTGTGCCAAGCCTTCTGTTGTTGCTTCTGAATTTCTTGGTGTTGTATAGCAAGGAGTCGGTGTTCTTCTAGTTTGGAAAATTGCATTAGTAGATCCTTTCTTGCTGTTAGATTTTTATCATTAAAGCAATATGATCTTAGGATATTATCTGAGACAATAACATGCACAACAATCAATCAAAAAATACAATAGACACAAAGTTTTATCCTCAGGGAAACCATAAAGGAAAAACCCCGCTGTTATCTCCTAAATAAATTAGTCCTCAATAAGTTAGACTTAGAAGATTTATATTGTGTAGTGATAGGAGGTCAAAAGACTCTTTTAAAGGTTTTCAAGGATAATTGTGAAAGATGGAGGAGTTTAATGAAGTTTGGAACATTTTTTACTCTATTTTCTAATAAAATATTTGAAGCTCATCTTTCAGTGGCTTAGGAGAACCTCTCAATAGTTCATTAGCCACCGAAAATCACAGCTCTCAGCAACGTAAAAATAGAATTCGGGGCTGCCTTAGCCACTGAAATCTCAAAAAGGGTAAAACAGTTAGCACATCCACCACGATCAGCAACCTTCAACAAAAGGAGCACCACCATCAAGCCATTAACTGTCAAAAATACTGGACCTGCAATAAATCATGAGTTGGTAAGAGGGGTCATGGTAAAACTGAAGTGACCTATCAAAACCCTAACCCTATCTACCCTCCACCTATCCCATGTCCATCATCGAGCCACCACAAAGCATTGGTTTCCATTTATAATGATTACGACACTGGCTATCTTACAGGCCTCATCAGAACATACCACCACTCTGCTCAAATTCTGATTGCCAGTCATCTCCCTCAAAGTCAGCACCCCCTCCTTAATTCATTCCATACTTCTTGCATGCGTCCTCACTGAGCCAAGCTTCCTTGAAATCCATCACTGTAATTTTCTTCTCCAGGGTTTGAAGTTTCAATTTTGCATGTACAGTAGAACAATCCAGAAAATGAAGAAAGGAGAAGGACTTTCCCTAAGAAAGGAACTGGGTGATATTAGCTACCTTGAATCACACCTAGAGGT
Source organism: Pseudotsuga menziesii (assembly GCA_001517045.1). NCBI lineage: Eukaryota > Viridiplantae > Streptophyta > Pinopsida > Pinales > Pinaceae > Pseudotsuga > Pseudotsuga menziesii. Next base: position 870,329 of record LPNX010085308.1, read on the forward strand.
ATGCCAACTTTTTATGCTAGTATATGTCCTCTACTGTAATCTTCAATATCTCTCCTTGAAGATCAAATAGAACAAGGTCATGGTCCCAGTAACTGATTAGAGTATCTAGTAAACATACATTGGCCCTCATGCCGAAAGTACAGTAGAATTTCAACAAGACACATTGTTGCAAAAGCTTGTAAATTCAGGGCATCCCGCATTGCCTGTCGATCCGTGCCCTCATCCTCTCTTTCCCTCCACTCTAGAACCATCTTAAAAGTGTACAATGACCATGTTCAATCATTAAAACCCATCACTATCTCTTGGTTTTAGCCATTTTTAAACCTTTTCTAAGTCGTGTAGCATATACGACTGTACTTTAAGCATATCGCGGGTCATCTGCGGGTTTCTCTATAGAAACTCGCATATAAACTCGTTTACGCGACTACTATAGCAGTAGACCCATGTATGTTGGGTAACCTCATTTGGGCTTGCATAAAATGATAAAATTTTACACAAAAGTTAAAAATTGAGCGGATGAAAAGAAGGAGAAGGGAGAGATGACCAACCTGCAACTTGCGGATTTCGATTCGGTCCAACGGTTTGTCTTCGGTGAGCAAGTAACGTTAGAGGTAAAAACTTGCCAAGTTTAGTAATTTTCCAAAATGGTATTTCTATTTTTGTTTTTGAACTATTTATAGAAAAAAATCAAAATTTTGACCTATTTCCTATATTTTAAAATCAATTTTTAATGAATGGACTAATACCATGGGTTTTTACTAACTACAACAGGTCCAAGATTACTAAAAAGTTATTTTCCGTCACATATAGGGTAGGATTTGGCCATTATTGCTGACATTGCATCTATACCTTATCCGTCATTAACCCCTAGGATCACTTTTTCATCCATGGACTATGGTGTCAAACCATTTTAACCTTGTATACATCATTGTTCCTTCGTGGATAGGGCCTCCTTTTCATGGGTACCCTAGTTTAGAACACTTTATCATTTTTTGGTACCCATGCCGCAGTTGTGCTAGGTTTGTGAGAGCCTTTTAAGTTGTTTTTCATACCAAAATGAGCCTCATTTTGCATATTTTTATGAGCTATCCATGTTATATGGCTCCCCACACTTATGGAGTTTTCTTTAGGCATTGATCCAACTCCTCAAAATAGACTAGACTACCGAGTAAAATTGTTCGTTCAGACTCGTTAATAATAAGTGAACGAGCATCTACATTGGTGGTAGTTTATCACTTTTTCGGACCATGTGGAATATTTACAAAAAAGGAGCACTCCCCTTTCTTTGGAATTGAGAAGAGTATCTCCAAGAATAGGTTTATCGCTTTTCCAGACTTGGGGGACTAAACTTGCGGAAAAGGAACACCCAATATGAGCTCAATTTTCTCTTTTTCATGCTCTGGACCCAAACATGACAAAGATTCTGAGCGTACTTTATGTATTTGTCATGCTTGCAAAACCTAAAGAACAAAGCATCGAGTTTACTATTGTAAGCCCCATTTCTCGTATTGAAATGGATCTTTTGGAGTGATCTTGCATTCCTTCACACTCGTTGAACTCAGGCTACCTGATGCTTCTGAAGGTGCCTTGGTCTGGTATTAGTTTACCCCTTTTTTGGACCTTGTCGACTAAGTACGAAAAAGGTATACCTTAGTCCTCTGGGAGCTAAGCAATTTCTTCTATGGATTGTTTTATACTTTTCTAGCCTCAAGAGAATAAATTGTATGAAAAATCACTCCCCTAGAGTCTTCTTTGAAGTTTTCAGACTCTTGAAATATGAAAACACCAATGAGCATGTACTAGTTAGGGCTCGTAAAATACATGAATTAGTAACATTACCAAGAATTATTCTCTCCCCTCTTCAAGCTTGGAAAAAAGGAAGAGAGACTCGAGTTAACTTTCTTGGACTTGTTAAAATTTAATAGGAAAGATAAGGAAGAATTACTCTCTTTGAGTTATAAATAGTGGCATCATGTCATCCTTGAACAAAGCGCTCTTTGAACTTTTTGATACTCATGTATCAGTCTACACTTTCAGCTCAACTATTACTTCTAGTTTTTACTCCTCTGCGTGTCCTTTATACATGGGGAATCTGATCATGTCTCCTACATGACAGATAAGTCTAGTTGTCCTATCTGCAAGTCAAAAGCTACATTGGGTCATCTCTATGTCGTGCTCACTATTCAAGGATATGTACCTTCATTTGATTATTATCTTGATTCCCATCATTATCTTATCTGAGAATTACTTGTGTCTACCTTCTCATATCCAATTTCCTAGTCACTCTTGTGATCTGTTGAAGGATTCATTTGCTTCCTCATCACATCACGGTTTCTCATTAGCATATACTGAAGATGAAGACCTAGAGTTTTGACAATGGTACCTTAGGATTCATTACCCTTATTGGTGAAATCCTTTGCTTTAGTTGTTAGCATCACTCATTCACTGACATCCTGTTAAGTTCCCTCCATGTTCGACTTCAACACATATTTTCACATGGTAGGTATTGTACAGGATCCTTTGGATTTGGAAAAATACCTTAGATTCACCTAATTTGCGCAAGATTTTGTTATGTTCAACTACACTGCTTCCATATTTGAAGACTCATCATTGTATATTGTGGCTTCGATCCACCTTTGTAATATACATGGTCTTGTTACCTGTATCGTGCGATGTAATTAAATATTTTAAAGGAGCTAGTGTTCTGTTTTATTGAACATGGCATCCTCAGAAATGATTTTGTATATGACTTTGATATGTATTTGTTTTAGGTACCTCCTTAGATGAATTGGTAATTGAGTTTTCTAAGATTAACAGATTGTAATTTATTTTGGCCATCACTTACCTATGACCTCACACATTAGGGGGCATCTGTTATCATTTAAAATGACACTTCTCCATCTGAGTACTGACAGCCAATGTGTCGGCACACAAAAGGACAAAATGGATTGAAGTATCCAAAACACTATCGATGGGAATTCCCTTTGATACATCATTACCTTACCAGCTAGATTTATTTTTTGTATGGACATTAGGTTGAATACGTAACTATTTTCATAGCAACCCGTGTATCATACGTGAGTATGTGCATTACAACTCCCATATATATCATTAGGGCTTGCACCTGTAGGTTTCCTTGAAGAAAGTCACACATCATACACGACTTTCCAGTATCAACAATCGTGTATGCCTTAATCCAAAGTCAAAAAATATAAACATGACTAGTCGAGGATAGTTGGGCCCTTAATCATAACTATCCCAGCTTCCTCAACCATCTCAACCTTCGTAACCTCTCTCTTTCCTCATCTATAAATAGAGGGTAGGGGTTGAGGCTAAAAAATGATAAGTTATATAGAAAATTTATGCTCGTGGTTTTCCTTCAGATTTATTGGAGCAGAAGAACTTAGTGTCCTTGGTTTGAAGAGGAGCACTTGTCTCAGATGTTGGGTTGTAATCTCACCACACTTATTTATCAATAAATAAAGTTCTTCTTCCAATATTGTGTCTTTGCACTCTTATATATTGTGATTTCTGAATTATTTTATTGTTTCATTATAAATATGTTATTTCATTAACCATTGATATAATATATAATATTTTGGAGGACGATATTGTTCTTTGTAGGTGATTGGAGATACCCTGGAATCTTTGGAAGCAAATTGAAGAGAATAAGAAAAGCTAGGATTGACCATCATAAATAAGGTATGCCTATTTTCTTCCTATTTATATCTCAAAATATGAAATGGATGATTGTCTGCAAGTTATTTTAGTAAGTTGGTAACCCTAGAGACCATAGGTTATTAGGGTGTGTTTTCCTGAACAACATAGTGCAGCCGGAAGAGGGTACTACAAATTGGAACCGTACCTTGACAGAGAGTCTTGCAACGAGGAAGAGGATTATAGAATAATATTTGAAAGAAGAAGAGGAAGAAACACCAGATCCAGATTATGACATACGTGCGACCGTACATACGTCATCTGAGGTAAGATCTACACACACATCACCTAATGGTTTTGTTAATCATACTAACAATAATAGTGGAAATAGTATTCAAGGAAGTTCTGCTAGTACAACAGTACCAAGAGTAAGCAGAATGGCTAGAAACGATATAAAGTTACCAATCTTTAATGGAACTGGGTTAGAAGACCCCGAGAAACATTTATTTCTTTGCAAAGCCATAGGGACCATGAGATAGGTCCAATATGAGGCCATAAAGAAAGCTCATATCATCACAAACCTTAGAGGTCATGCGCTCGACTGGTACATGAAATTCTATGTGGTTCCAACAGGAATTTAGTAGAAGACATTAGATCAAATCAGGATAGGATTTATAGATGAGTTTAAGAAACTGAAATATGAGTCACAATGCATTACAAAGTTGAAAGAGATTATATAGTTATGTACAGAGTCTATTTGGGAGTTAGACTAAGGATTCAAAGCCTTGATGGATAAATTAAGTTTTCAGATGCCGAACGTCCAACATAAAGAATGGTTCATTGCAGTGATGCTACCACATATCCGTATCCCATTAATGCATCCGAAAATTGTATCACAGAGCAAAGCTCTTGAGCTCGCCATGAAATTGGAAGCATCACCGGTCAAAGAAACTGGTGCAGGAATGATGAAAATAAAGTCGCAACTCGCCAATATTACATTGCAGCTACATGATATCAAGAAAGGGAAGGAAATACAAGAATAACCCGGGTGTGCCAGATATAGAATCGAGGGTCACCATAAATATTCATGTATGACATTGATGAACTATGTTGCATTAGGAGCGTTGAATCTGATAAATACACAAAGAATGCCTTGGTGTAGAATCTGTCAGACCAGAGGACATCAGTCAGAGGAATTCCTATACTTACAAAATATTGTAAGTGCAATAGCTAGTTTATATTACAAATTTTGTCGATCGGTAGGACATGATGAGAAATATTGTAGAGCATATTAGCTACTGCAGGAGAAAACAATCGATACATACCTGGTGAAAAGTGAAGAAAAAATGTAGGAAGAGTGAGCTCAAGCTCAATATCCACATAATCAATACGATCAAGATCAATACCCAAAAGCACAATACCCTCAACCCACGGGGGGTAGAATTTTAGTAGGCCTAGGACGACGAGGAGGATTTGGTCGTGGAAGAGGCCAAGTTATATGTTATAATTGTGTACATCCTGATCACTTTTCCATAGAGTGCACAAATCCTACGTTGACTTGTTCATATTGTAAAGAACTGGATCATACTATCGAGGAATTCCCTCAATTGATTTCTAAATGGAAATCCATGAATGTGGGAAACCAAAACCCACCATGGGATGTTAATCCAAACATCCAAAATATTTCTGTTGAGCTGCGGGAATCAAATATTGTTGTCATAACAAAAGGAGGTGCTACAATGGGAGAAGACTAAGAAGAACCATGTGGACAACCGAGAGTGTGGCTGACCACAAAGAAGAAAGCACCATTTGACGTCTAAAAGAAAAGGATATATTATTGGACACTCAACATGAGTTCGTCGACGAAAATCAAGTGTCAACTTCTACCGCTGACCTAAATGAAGGACCAATATTAGATCTGCCTCAAAGATTTGAACAAATATTTCAAAAGAAACCGATAGAAAAGGTTAGTAAATTTAAATAATTCTTTAAAATTTGTTTAGCACTAATACAAGATAAATATGGAAAATTAACATCTTTAATATAAGAACCTTAAGAATATGTGCGGCCAGAAAACAGGGTTAACCATATCGGGAAAAGAATGAAAAATTGTCGTGAATTGAGAATGAATGCTTAGATAGGAGATTGCGAAATTGAATATATTATTCTAGACTTGGGTTATGATGTTTCCTTTCTTACTAGACATACCTGGGAGAGTATGGAAAGACAAGACTAGTATGGTCTCTTAGCCAGCTAAGATTAACCAATCAGTCGAAAGTGTTTCCTATTGACCGACTAACATAGGTTCCATTCGAGATAGAAGGAACACACACATATGTTGACTTTGAGGTGATCGACATAGTTGATGATACAAATCTATATCCTGGACCTCTAGGGATCAACTGGGCCATTGATAACCAAACTATTATCAATTTCAAGAAGAGGATATTAACGTTTGAAGATGAATAACTAAGGGTGTTCGCGTCGCTTGATCCTATAGAAGGATATAGGTATGTTGCAAAACTAAGTGATGAAGGATAGGATGGATACTTAGACCATATCAAGGAAATGTTTAGGGGTAAAATTTCTCCCATGGGAGAAATTAAGGGAGTTAGAAAATTTTAATGAGCAAATTTTAATATGAAAACTTATTTTTAAATTTTAATTGATTCGTCCAATATTTATTAAACAAATAATAATTAAAATAAAAATACCCCCCCCCCC
>LPNX010085308.1:878900-985477 GCA_001517045.1 Pseudotsuga menziesii
TTTGTACCAAAAAAGTTTGTTTAATGGTTACACATTTTTAGGTTAAAAATATGTTTTCAGAGATTACAAATTATTCCTTTATTATGCGTGTATGTGTGGGATTAATTTTTGTTTTGAGGATATGTGTTTTTGCTCCAATTTGGAGTGGGATAAGTTGTAGTGATTTTGCATCATGCATTTCTTTCTTACTCATTTTAGAATTTAGATAAGCAATATTATGTTTTCTAAACCTATTGGCACAAATGATTTCTATTGGAGTAAAACAATGAAACCCATAATTATCACTAAAGATTTATAGAATCTTTTGACTAGAAAGCTGTGGTTTTCCTTCTAATCAAGAATAAAAAGTATTGTATGATAATAGAAAGCAATCCTTAAAAGAAATTATATAAAATTTAATGAAGAACTTCCTCTCATAAATAGTGCATTTTATGAACCAATATTTTCAAGGATTTATGTCACAAAATCATCTAAACAAGCATGTATTATATTAAAGAATACTTAAGAAGATTAAGTAGTAGAAAATATGAATAAATTTAATGTGAAAATTGTATGTGCACAAGTGAATGATATTGATGATGTTAAAATTGAGTTCGGGAACGATGAAAGAGATTGAAGGATACAGATAGGGTTTTAAGAATGGAAACCCTAAGTACAAATGAAGATCACAATGTCCAATTAGTGGATTATTTTTTATGGCTTAATAGAGAGCATACATGTTTTTGGGTATTTTGGTTTAGGGTTCCATGAGAGGCTTTTGGAACTTTAATTTTGATCACAATTGATTAATTCCCAACATATAGTGCCAACGAGGCTTGGGTAATTTTCATTTAATGGATTTAATGAGTTATCAAGCTCACTTAAACATCATTGTCAAAACACTTTATGTGATGTTAATAACCATGCCAAGTTGGCATGGTTATCCTATCATATTGACCTTAGTTATGGCAAAGCATATACTGAGGTGGTGAAGAGTTATTTTCCTACACCCAAGGTCAGAGCTAATTGCTTGGGATTTTGATCCATAAATTCCATGTGATATTCAATGTTTTCCAAGTTTCCAATACATTTTTAGAGCAAAGGGGATGAAACAGATAACTTACATAATCATAACTTTATAGACAATAATTTTGATAAGAATGATGAAGATACTATGAAGGCTTGGGGTTATGAAGGTAGCATTTGTTTGGTATAAAAATGGATTTTGAAACTTTGAGAAGAGGAGGTGTAAGTGTGTCAAAGGCTATAGAAGCAATGCCACCTGAAAAAAACCTAGGAAGATGCGAACGAGGAGAAAATACAAGGGTAGTATGGTGGTGAGGGAGGATATTGAGGTTAATTATGTTTTGGATTTTTTAGGTAAGACTATTGTGGAGAAGTTCCTATGGAATAACCTTAAGGAATAGGTCTAGAATAGATGTTTATCTATTCTAGCTTACAAATCCATCATCCATGTACTTGCTTGTGGTTATATTGTTTTCATTTTTCAGTCAAAGGAAGACACCCAAAAGATTATCAAATGATGATGGTTTTAGAGTCAAGGTTACCTAAAATTCAAACCATAGAACCTAAATTTTGATGCCAAGGATGAGGTGGTCACAATCCTATTGATATGGGTCAAAATTTAAAACCTCTCTATGGATTTATTGTCAATGGAGGGTATATATTCAATTGGTAACAAACTGGAAAGATAATAATGGTTTATAACCCATTCAAGGAGGAATGCATAATGATGTATTCCATGTTATAGTTGAGAATTATATAAGGAGAGGGATATTTGATATCGTATATATAATTTATGGTGATAAGATCCATACCCGGGTCTGGTCTATTCAATTGTGCCATTTTGGTACTTCATGTCATATATATGGAAATATTTTTTAAGAATTTCAATTGTGTTTTAGAAAGTATATGATGTGAGGGTGTTTTGGTCATGAATTTTCTTAGGTTGGAAACATCAAAATGGAGGGAAACATAAGGATTAATAATAAGGGTGAAAGGGTGAATACCATGTTATTCTTACCATTTCTTTGCCCCCATGTTCAAATTGATCCTTAGCACAAGGAGTAAATTCTAATATGAGGGGAATTGATTGGCCTTCTGGAGACAAAGTTGCAGGAGATCCCATGGGGAAAAATGGAAGTGGATGGTGGAGATTATTCTACCATTGCTATTGAAAATTATAAAGGTAAGAAATCTCATCTTTCTGATGTTTGTAGTTCCTACTTTTATACAAGAAGAGAGGTAGATTGGCAAACCTCGCCCAAGGGAACAAAATATTTTGTTGTCTCCTAAAAAAAAAGATTAGTAAAGTATAAGGTGTTGTTTGGGTTAGATAATTTTGATGGATATAAGTCTAATGCACATGTTAACAATTTGACATTTGTAATGGTCAAACAAAACAATCCACAATTAATGATTTCAAGCTATATTTTCATTACATCTAGGATCACTAAGTGGTATGGTTGAAATAGATGCCCCTTCATTTTCCTTCCATAGATAAAGTAATTGAAGAATACCCTTCCAAAAGTGTAAGGAAAAAGTTCACTCTTGAGTACTCTTTACACCTCTAACAACGTCATTGGTGATTTTGATTCCCATGTGGATGCTAAAATAAGTAATCATTTTAATGAACAATGAAAATGTGAAGAGTTCTCATTTTCCTTCATACCTCCTATAGAGTTAGTGACTTGCACAATAGATAAGAGACATATTCATTTGAAATCCTATTATATCATCGCTCTAAGATAATATTCTCACATGTGATTCTATTTCAATGAGGATACATCCGTGATTATCCTCCGAATGAAGTAATGGATTTTAAGAAATAAATTGCAACAACTAACAAATATTATCTATTATCTATATTATGTTTAAGAATATAAACAATATGTTTAACAAATATGAACTTTCCATGGTTCCAAGAGTAATGAAAAGTTATGTTACTAGAAACACCACTCCTCCATTTCCCTGAAACATACAAGGAAACGTTTACAAAGTGGAAATACCGCATAAATTTCTTGGAAATGCATGGAAATGTTTCCTATGACAGTTTAGTTTCTTGAAATGTTTTTTTAGATTTCCATTTTGTTTCCTTTAGTTAAGTTACATTTCAAACATAAAATAATATTTATTGATATTTGACTAGTGAGGGCCACCGTAAACCAAATTTTGTAAAGGGGAAAAGGTTAAACGAAAATAAAAGAAAAAGACTAAATTGAGAGAATGAACATCAAACTCTTTTCTTATAGAGAAACAAATAGCTTTAAGGGACTAGGAGTGGATTTATCACAAGGAGAAAGAAGAATGGCAGTTTTCATTGAGAATGACTTGGCTTAGAGTAGGTCATAGAAATATTAAAAAACTTTCATAGAGAATCCATCAAAAGTGAAGCAACCAATAATTTCTCTAGATTAATATTAAGGAAGTACCTTTCCAATGTGGGTAGAGAAAAGACCTTTCTGTAGCATTAAATACATTGTTGAAACAATAGTGAAGGGCCCACCATTTGTAGCATTAGTTTTTTTAAGGTGACTCTGTTGGGAGGAAAGGGACCACCTTGTCACCAAGCTCACCCAGTTTGAATAGCTATAAAATTTCGTAATTCTTTTGGTGTGATAATTTGTTGATACAATGCATGCTTATGGATTATGCGAGTAGTATTTTGTTGGATCAATTATTCATCTATAGCATTAATACATTGCTAAAATTTAGTTAATTAAAGTGTGTGAATCCTGCTTTGCTAAATCAGTTGATTACTTGGCATGTGTGATCTCTCTTAGGGTATGCAAGCGATTTATTTATAATTAGAAGTGATGAAAAATATTTGATTTCTTATTGTATTGATATCAAAGGTTGAATTCATTATGGTCAATTATTGCTGAAAGAAATCTAGATGAATGTGTACGTGGTTGTAGTTCATGGTCAAGTAGAATTGAGAATTCTAGAGCTTGGATGTTGTGTCAGCAACATAGAATGGATAATTCATTCTTGCATGAGTGGTGATTGGATTTAACTTCTTGCAAAAGTAATATAGGATTTAAATTCTTGCAAAATTAATATATATGCTTTATCATTATGAATAGTTGTATATTTCTGTTCTTGCTAGAGTGATTTCATTTTTCCACAAGGGGTGATTTATTCTTGAAGATTGAATTAATAGTAATTATTCTTGAATATTGAATTAGCAATTAGAATTAAGATGATTTAGTGAGAAAGAAGTTACATAACAGTTTCAACAATTAGGTTGTTCAATTTAGCATTGGTTGATTTGGGTGATTGTATGAGAATTAGTGCCAAAAAGAAATGAAATAATACGAATGGAAACATGTTAGAAGGAAAAATGAAAGAACAATTAATTGTGATTTATTAGGAATCAAAGATATGGCAAATATTCTTGGAAAAAGATTCGCCAATTTTTTACAATATTTTATAAATCACTTAACGATTCGCTAGTTTTTACAATTTTTTATAATGCAGTGAAATGTTCGCCAAGATTTTAGAATATATTATAATTTAGTGAATGATTCACCAAGATTTTACAGCATTATATAATAAAATTAAATATTCACCAAATAATTTTTATATACATATTAAATTATTGATAAAATCACCTTCAAACTTTCCTATATATCATGGAGATTCACCCATTTTTTATACATATAAATATAAGGGGGGTTTTTAAAATCATCCCTTGACCATATATACAATATTACTTCTACAATGGATGATTATGTGAATCTGACAACTGATGAAAAACTTAGTTGGTGAAGTGTTAGTTCCTGCACATTGGATTTAGGAGGATCTTTAGAGAATTGGAAGAATTGACTACGTGAAGTATCAATATGACGAAGTGCCTGAATTACAAAACCCGTGTGACGGGTAGGTATCAAGGATTGTTATCTACCTACCTATGAGGGTTTTCCTAACCTATAACATTTTTTGACAAAATTTGAAGAGAAAGTAACGTAACCTCAACGACTGTTAGCTTTGGAAATTGCATTGAAGACTACACCTGCTCGATGGTGGGTCACACATAAACGGTCTATCTCAGAATGGACTTACTGTCGAAGATTGATGGAAGTCCAATATGGAGAGAAGATGATATACACTAGTTAGAAATACACATGACTGACTAATCCTGTTAATCACATTGATAATCGTCATGTGACATGGGAAGCATGTCCACAATAGGAATCGGTCTACGAGTTTGTACACACATTATATATGATACCAAGGAAATTGTACACATCGGTGGAACTATGATGAGGAACAATAGAATGGGAAGAATTAGCTGTCAGTTTTACCCATACGTTTGAATTGGTTGATGATCATCTTTCAATTGATGTTTATTTACAAGTAATCAAGACTAAGATATTTGAATATATTCCTGTGTCAACACAATTTTTTTCGTAGTAGTGCGACAGTCCAACGGTAGATAGAGTACTATAATGTAACATGTTAACATGATGATGATGATCCCCATGATATAAATATTCCCAAGTCTAAAGGTACTCATGCAGTGGAAGGATTAGGTGTCTCAAGCAAAAAGTTTCTCAAACCGTTGAAAATAAAGAAAGTAAACATTGGATCACCAAAGAATCGAAAGTTTGCAATACCGGGGAATACTAGGATGATGAGATCGTTGGGAAGATCACAAACTTATTGCATGAATTTTAAGATCTGTTTCCTACTAATTTTTTTGAAATGAAGGGAATTTTTAGATATATTGAATAAATTAAGATTCCATTGAATCTTGACGCGAATCTTGTTAAACAACAACTGTATCAGCTCAATCCAAGGTATAAAGAAAATGTTAAAACAAAGTTAGACAGAATGTTGGATGTGGGTATTATAGAACCTATTGAATAATATGAGTGGATGAGCCCGATGGTACTACAAGATAAGAAAATTTCTTATGAAGTGCATATTTGTGTAGACCTAAGAAATTTGAACGATTCCTTCCTACACGACCCATTTCCAACACCATTTACAGATGAATAATTGAAGAGTGTCGGGGGTCATAAAATCTATTCATTTCCAGATATATTATTTGGGTACCATTAGATCATAATTGCTAAAGAATATCAACATAAGACAACATTTATGATGGAGTGGGTATGTTTACAGTATACAACCATGCCTTTTGGACTCAAGAATGCCTTTGCTATCTTTTATAGGATAGTGGTCGCTGCTTTCAAAGATTTTATTCACAAGTTTCTTGAAGTCTACTTTGATGACTAGATGGTATTTGGGCTTATAAAATATCATATCTAAAGCCTCAAAATGATGATGGAATGATGTCGATAGTACCATATTTCCATTAACTTAAAGAAATGCATATTTTGTACCTCATTTGGAATTATATTGGGTCATGTGGTTTGTCGCGATGGTATATTGGTAAATCCTACTAAAATTGCAATCATTTCCAAACTACCACCACCCTTGATAGTAAAGCAACTAAAAAAGACTTTGGGACATACAAGGTACTATCATAAATTTATCAGAGGATACATATAGGTGACTGCCCCTGTGGAGAAATTATTGAAGAAGGGTGTTAAGTTTCAATGGACAAAACAATTCCAAGAGAGTCTGGGTGTCTTGAAGCATAAGATGCTCACAACACCCATATTAGTTTTTCCAAACTGGAAGAAAGAGTTTCATGTACATGTCAATGCGTCGTCTATCACACTCGACGTTGTACTAGGACAATAGGTTGAAGAATCTATTGATCACCTGATCACATTTGCTATCCAAAAATTGTCAACAACAGAGAAGAATTATACCACGAAAAGGAAGATAAGGCTTAGCTATGGTATATGTGCTTCAAAAATTTCAACACTATCTACTGGGTGGACATTTCAAAATGTACACAGACTATTATACGATGAAATACTTGGTCAATAATCAAGTGTTGGGGAGGGGGGGGGGATTTGTCGATGGCTTCTCCTATTCTAAGAATTTGACTTTGAGGTCATTGTTAAATCTGGTCGACTGAATTTAGTACCCGACCATCTGTCGAGGCTAGAAAGTGGAGGAGAACATGGTAATCTCAACAATAGAATTCCTGATGCATAATTATTTGTGGTTAAGATGTTTTATGCTCATTATAGAGATATTATAGAATTTGTGAGAACGAGATATGCATTAGAAGGATTCACTTCGACACCGAATAAATAATTAGTTGTAAGAGCTGCAGATTTACAGTTGATCGCTTGACAATTATACAAAATGGGATGAGATGAAATTCTTCGTCGCTTCTTCTTGGAGAACGATCGACCAATGATATTAAATGTAACAAATGCTAGTGTCACAGAAGGATATTATGCAGGAAAAGCGACAGTGCAAAATATATTACAAGCAGGATTATGGTGGCCTACTTTGCATGTAGACGCTAGAGAATATTGTCACAGCTATGATATCTGCAAAAGAACTGGAAAGTCGTCGCGACGAGATGAAATATCGCTAGTACCAAAGATAAATTTACATGAATTTGAAAAATGGGATGTTTATTTTTTTGGACCTATGAAACCTCTAGGAAAAAGAACAGGTTCACGTTACATATTACTGTGATCGATTACTTGAATAGATGGGATGAAGCGGCACCAGTGAAAGATTGTACTGTTGCGGGTGCTGCCAAATTTTTGCTAAAAACATAGTGACCCGATTTGGATGCCTGAATATTTTCATAAGTGATCAGGGCACACACTTTGTGAATCAGTTAATTAATAGATTAACTAAAGAACTCTAGATTTATCACCATAAGATGACACAGTATCATCCACAAGAAAATGATGTTGTTGAGGCATTCAATAAGATTATGGAGAAGGCATTGATGAAGACCTGTAATGTTCAAAGAGATGACTGGGACTAGAAAATACTTGTAGTATTATGGGAATATCGCACCACCTATAGAAAGATGGCAGGTTAAAATCCATTTCAACTCGTATATGGGAAAGAAGTTGTCATGCCAATGGAATATATTGTACCCAGTCTAAGGATTGTTATGATTACCAAAATTACTAATGCTAGTGTTGTTGAAGAAAAAATGTCACAACTAGTACAACTAGAGGAATAGCGCTTTGTCACATGCTATCATAAAAAAATTGAGAAAGAGTGAATAAAACTTGGCATGACCAACATATCAAGAATAACCAATTTCAAGTTGGATATCTTGTTCTCTTGTATGACATTGTTGGATTTTTCTCCCTTCGACCCAGGTTCAGTCCCTTCTTTCCGTGCAATAGAGCCCAAGATATCGACCCGACATAGAAAGTCTCAGTAGACAACACCTGTGATGCAGATGTAGTCTCACCCAATATATGTCTTTATAGGTAACTTCTAGAACCAGGTTTCCATAGTTGGGTGGGGGATTTCTCTTCCTATGGTATGTTACCAAGTTGCTCAAGCAAAGCCAGGGGGTGGATTACTTGTACCTATTATGCATAGTTAGGGTGTGAATCTATTCATCCTTTGACTGATGTTATAACAATAAATATAATGTAGTATATAAAATTATGACTACAATAGTGCGACAAATGCGTATAAACTCATTCATAAGAAAATACATAAACATTTATTCATAGTAAACATTCATGCAACACAAACAATTTCATCATTTACACATTCGACACAGTATCTAACATGGAAACCCATCCGAGAAAAACCACACAGGTGCTCTTCATCTGGCATGAGAAATATATGACACCCTTTTGTCTGCATGCCAAGCTGCAGAATCTGTTATAGATATTATTCTCTTATCTATATAGACTTCTCTCTACTCTCATGCTATTTGGTCTTATGCTACTGGTTCTTCTCTACTTGAATCTACTATCGATCCACACACAGCCTAGATCGAATCAACCTCTTATAAAAATATATGACTCTTGACTCTTTGACTCTACTGTCGATCCATAGACAACCTAGATCAACTTGATCTTCTCTACACTTCTATGCGCTCAGCTACATACTTCTTTGACTCTTCACAAAACAACATACTCTCTACTAAACTAACTAGACAAGAAACAACAACAACATATATGTAAGCAACCCGCACACAGCTTGGGTTCTTCCTTCTTATAGACTCTTACATGTATCTATCAACCGACTTCATTCCGTTAGAAAACAAGTCGTCATTCCTATTTTAGCGACACATGTCAGTAGGCAATAACCGCCCAAATTATAAAGATTCTTTATTTTCTTAACACATGTGTGAATTCAACCGACTCTATCCAACCTTGTACCCATGATCTTTCTAAACTTTTTCTTTCTAGTCGTTGCATTTTTGCACATCTTCTGACATGGTTTCTTCCATCGCAGTCGATCTCGTCACATATTTTCCTTCTGTTGTAGCTTCTCTTTTGTCTCTTATTCTTCCTTAGTGAACTCTCTTCCTTTGTTCACTTTTCTTTTGT
Source organism: Pseudotsuga menziesii (assembly GCA_001517045.1). Classification (NCBI taxonomy): domain Eukaryota; kingdom Viridiplantae; phylum Streptophyta; class Pinopsida; order Pinales; family Pinaceae; genus Pseudotsuga; species Pseudotsuga menziesii. Next base: position 888,314 of record LPNX010085308.1, read on the forward strand.
TGTAGCTTCCTCTACAACTACTTCTTGCCTTATCTCCTTTTGTTCTTCCTTCTTCTGCTTTCTATTGCAACACCTTTTTCCTTCCTGCAACCAGATTCTTTATCTACTTGGACAAAATTCTAATTGAATTCTTCCTATATTTCCCTAGGGACAACATGCCCCTAACACTCAATTATGGTTAGTCTTGAGCCACACAATACTATTATACAACTTCCACAATTGTGACGACTTTACCTTGAAAATATTGGACTATTTTCAATATCTCTTCTGTCTCTCGTCGCATGTATTCTTATTCCTTATGCAATTGTTCGACAAGGTCAGAACTGAGGTGTTATGCTATTACGAACCCTACTTCCTCCATTTCTCCTCACACCCTTTGATGTACATGATGAATAATTCATGTAATCATTTATGCTTCTACGTGCAACTCTGTGACTCTGTCATTCCTTTGTTGTTGTTGAGTGCGCAACACTATGACTTGTTGTTGTAGTTTCTTCATTTCTTCTACCTTAGCCATTTTTTCTGCTAAGGGAAACTTCTTCATCTCATTTTGTATTCAGTTTACCTCTGTTTTATCTATGTGTAGATCCCTAATGATTTTTTCTAATTCCTCGTCATCGATCATCACTTCCCATGTTTGAGAAACTTGGTCAACAAACTTAGCGCATAATGCCTCTGCTTTTGATATATTCCGTGCAGCCTTTGTCGTTCTTCTTCTTCTTTCTTCTACCACCTCAAGGGGTGTACTTGGTTTTATCTATGCTTCTAGTTATGCGACCTTTTTATGATGGTATTCTGCTATCTCACCAAGTCGAGTGACCTTGGATTCTGGAAACATCTACTCTGTTATTCCTACATCAATAAAATTTGTGCACGTAAGGGCTACATCCTTGTTGAGCCTATTCCTATTATCCTCCCAAGTTTTTTCTTTCTTTCTTCTTGATCTCTTGCATTGTTTTCTTCATTTTATTGACATTTTTATTTTCTACCTTCGCTTGCTTAATCAAGGCACCTTCTCTGACCTTCATCTTGTGACTACGACATTCTGCATTGCATATACTCCATACAATCGCATCTACACAAAGTCTATTATCACCTAGCCCACATTTTTTTCCACTTCATTCAACTCTCCCGTCCCAAGATCAAGTACTTCACCCACCACTTGCATCTTGATTGGTGGAACCAACATTGGTATCTCACTTTGTCTCTCTTCTGAAGTGCCAGGTACTTCGTACGACTCAATTATCAGGGTTGTGTAATCTACTACATTTATAACCTCTTTAATAGATTTGCAGAGAACCATGAGTAAATCAATGATACTTCTCGTGAACTCTGTATGTCTCTAATCAATTTTCTTGAAACTTTCCTGCACAAATTTTGTCAATACTTCCACCAAAAGTGTGAAATATTCCCCATTAAGGATGACAATATTTGCTGTTTTTTCAACTTTTCTTTTCTTTTGTCTTGACTCTGTCTGCTCTATGTCTTCCTATTTTCCCTCGTCTCCTATGACTATATCTGTCGAAATTGAGCTGTAACCATCCTAGGGAGGGTTGGTATGTTATGCTTCTTCCTATGGGTGTCCTTCTTAATCTCCCGCATGCTACTATGGTGGATTGTCTTGTCCTAGGTATTCATCTGCATCTAATTGTTCTTATGGAATAGGAACATGCCATTCTTTTTGCTAATCTTGGATGATGGATTCAATTTCTTCTTCAGTCAACATAAAAACTGTCACCAACCATTAGCGTCGTGGGTCTTGTCCCGGATGTAACAAAATATTATGCAGGCCAATACGAAACTTGAGAATTTGGTGAAACCACTGAACGATATCATTCATAAGTATTATCTGCTTCTTCCACTAATTCCTCAGGGCCTTTCTATGCATAAAAAATTCCACATTTTTATCTCATTGTCTATCCTTCTTATCCTTGTCAAACCATAGATTGCGATACCGTGCTCCTCTACAGCATACCAATAGGTCTACCCCTTGGCAGTTTGGTGGGTCTGACCATGCGACAAATGAAGTCATAATCAATAGTTAGGAATAGTGAAATGCATTACATTTTTCCTAAGAGTCAACTACATCTGCGAGTAACTCATTCAATAGGTACTATGACCGGTTGATTTGAACTCCCTCTGTGCAAAGTTCATTAAGCGAAACCATACCAGCAGTACACTGGGCTGGTTGCATCTTATGCCACATATTACAAGATAATACCTTCACATCAAACCAAATATTATGGTCATTAATTGAGTCTATGATAAAACCTCTGTTATTGTTGGCAAGGGGCTTGGGGCGAGTGAGTTGCGCAGTGTCACAGCAGCTGCGCAAGCTCACGCGGTACCGCGCAAGGGCATATTGGCGCGATAAGCGTGAAAATAACCATTTTTGAATATTTTATGTATATTTTGACCAATTTTTGTTGCAATAGGTCATTAGTGGTTAGAAGTTAGTTATTAGTGGACCCTTGATGCAAAGGTATAAGCCTATTTATAGAACCATTTTGAGGAGTCATGTAAAAAAGGCATATGTGGTGCTTGAGCAATTGTGAACAGTTGTATGTAAGTGTATGCGTGACTATAAGGGATAAGATTTGGTGTGATCTGTTTTATGGAGACTTTTCTGTCTTGACTGTGAGTTTATCTGGGCTTCTTTCTTATGTATGCAGTCTTCAGTTTTGGAGAAGGATTATGTAATGTGGCGTATTTGCACAAGATTAATATATGATGTGATGAGAATGGCTCAATTCTTGTCTATTGTTATAGATCTGTTATGATGTTGCAACTCTGTTTTGTTAGAATGATATGATATAGATGCGATTCAGTCTCTTCCTTCCATATCAATGCAATCTTTTGGTTTTAAGTTAATGCAATCTATGTTTATGTTTGATGCGCTATGATGTCCATGAATAATGCTGCAATATTTTGATATTGTATGAGGATTGAATAAGTTATGAGCTCCCTCTGTCGGATCCCCATAGCCTCCTCTCCCACTGTAGGAAACTCGGTTCTAATAGCTCTCCCTTGAATGCCTCAGGTGAGACCTCATCTGCTCCACAGACATTGCTGGGCAGGGTAAAACCTGCCTGGGCCGATGCTCAGGGAGATTGCGCTACAGGGCGTCAACAGAGAGGGAGCCCCTGTCAATGAAGCTTTGTTGGTGGGCTTCACCAAAAAATGGTTCAGTTGCTGAGACCGAGTTGCAAATAGGAGGGGGATATGTTCTGGCATCCGACTCGATTCGAGATCAAGGGATGGTTTGACCTGAAGTTACAGGAGTTTGCTAAAGCTGAAAACCAAAATCCTAAGCTATCGACTGGCCACTAGTTGGATAGATATATCCACGATGGTCCTCATGAATGGTTCTTTTGTGAATTCCTGTGCTCTTGCATGAATGGTTGGAAAATTTCGCTAAGCGGAAGACAAACTTTCGAGGAGGAGAGTCGACATCCTGGACCCCAGAATTGATCTAGGAGCTGCAAGAAACCAACAACAAGGAATCACGAGAAGTCAAGGTATGGTTGGATAGTATATTAAAAGGATACATCACTGAGTTTGCTGTTGATACTAATAAATATTTCAGCGAGGCGGAAAGTGATTTTTTCAATGGACCCCGTGGAAGGTTCTTATTTTCGATACAACTGTCGATTAAGCAACTAGTGAAAAGGGTATTCTAAAAATGGACCAAGAGTAGTGGAACTCTGGTGTGCAGGGGATGTAGGCACCACGATAGAAAGGGGGGAAATTCAAAAGGGAATAAGGGGTAGATGGGCATGATTTCTAGTGAGAATGTAAAGGTCGTAGAAGAAACAAGTGGTTGTACGATGTACGAGGGGAGGAGCAAAGTTTCAAGAAAAGAGGCAGAGGATGGGAGAAGGTCCTGCTGAAGTCGAAGTGCGATACTGTGAGGAACAAAAACACAGGACGAAGTGACCTTTTTGTGACGACGAGGACATACAGGCCCAGGCTATACCCAAAAGAATGATAGGATCAAACCCCAATAGTAACATGCCTACTCCTTCATGCACTACTCCACCACAAGGAAGGAATGTGCATTCTATGTCGACTTGCTCGGTGTGTCAGCAACAGTCTAGTAATAGAGCACCAGTAGGAGGAAGAAGGTCTAGAATGGCAGGAGATGATATAAAGTTGCTGATATTCAATGGAAATGGCACCAACGATCCAGAACAATACTGGTTCTTATGTGAAGCAATCTGGATTGCTCGACAAACTATCGATGATGATGTCAAGAGAAGTCAGCTAGCCACCACTTTAAGGGGCCACACATTGGAATGGTTTATGAGATTCACACAGGTGCTTGAGGGACATATTGCAAAAACATTGGATGAGATCAGAATAGGGTTATTTGAGGAATTTAAGAACATGAATTCTGAAGCTCAATACATTACTGAATTGAAAGAGATCAAACAATTCCCCAATGAAATGATTTGGGATTTTGATCAATGATTTAAGACATTGATGGCTTGGGTTAGTTTTCAAATGAGCGACATTCAGCATAAAGAATGGTTTATCGTGGCACTTGTCCCTCATATTCGACAACCATTAATGCAGCAAAAGATTGCGATGTAGAGCGAGGCTCTGGAGACCGCGATGAAATTGGAGGCATCACCAATAGGGGAAACCACCATTGGAATGAATCATATTCTGGCGCAGTTGGCCAATTTAACACTGCAATCGCAAGACATCAAAAAGGCTAAGGAAGATCGTGATGATATTTGGTGCACCCATTGCCATGTAGATGGACATACCAAGGATACCTGTCCGACATTTCGGAACTACTTCCTCTCAAGAGCCCCTAACCTGTTAAGTGGTGCTGGCGCACCATGGTGTGGCATCTGTTAGGTCTATGGGCATTGGTTACATGCAGAAGATGGTCACCAAAGTAGAAAGCTTTTACTGTGCATTTTGTTGGTCAGTTGGACATGACGACAAAAACTACTGCGCTTATGAATTTCTCCATGAAAGGACATATTATTTGTACTTTGTGAAAGGAGAGGACCCCTGGACCATGCAAGAACAGCCACACGTAGTAAAAAAAGCAACAAAGGTATCGTGTACACCACCGCCTCCATTGCAGTTTGTCCCTGTGTATCCACAAAAAGAGTTTATGGCGCAACCACAGTTTGCACCACAGCCGCAAATGGTGATACAACCACAGTATAACCAAGCACCATGACTCCAGTATAATCAGCCACAATATGTTCAAGCCGCATAAAGCAACCTGACCCACTATAGCAACAAATGGCCCAACCATAGTATCAACAAGGAGGAGTCCGAGGAGGATTCCGCAGAGGGTTCAGAGGTCGAGGAGAAGGATTCGGCCGTGGGGGAGGATGAGGTCATGAATCAGTCTAGTGCTATACCTGTGGAGTATTTGGGAATTACCAAAGAGCGTGCCCTCATGCGCAGTGCACATACTATGCAGCCAGTGATCATAATGTTGAAAGTTTCCCTCAGATGATTGCAAAATGGAAGGCATGACAAGTTCCTCAGTTACAGAATGCGCAAAATCAGAATCTAGCCGATAATGCAGAACCAGGTCCCATCATAGACTCAGACTCAGAACCTACCTCAAACGCAGAACCAACCGATGAATCAACCATTGAATCAGAACCTGCCTTTGAACCAGGGATCGACAGTTGCCACTATTCAGGCTGAGCCACGGATGAAGGATGTCGACATTGGGATTGTCACTCGTGCTGGTGCAACAACTGGATATGACAGGCCATGAATACAAGTTCGACTCGCTGGTAAGAAGAAGACCACATTTGATATTGCGATAGAGAAAGATACCTTATTTGACACAAAGAATGAAATCGAGAGAAATCTGGGTAAGTTAACAATTGTTGATATGCCATTTTCTTTCAATCCATCTGCAGAGGCAGGACCATCATGACAGTATGGTACCCTGCGCAAGTTCTTTGAGAGTTGTCTATCGCTGGCGAGGGACTCAGATGCCCTTGTCAAGCTTGAAGCATTATTGTACCTTATGTATAATACAGTGAAGGATTCCGTTGTGAATTTCTTGTAAAAAAGGAAGACCAGCAAGGAGATGAGGATGAATGTCCAGATTGGAGATTATGAGGTTGACTCAGTCATTTTGGACCTTGGATCAGATGTAAACATCCTAACAAGGAAAACCTGGCAATTGATGGGAAATCCAACACTGGGATGGTCGCTGGTACAACTGTGTTTAGAAAACTAGGTGAAGGTTCAACCCATTGGTCATGTTTCAAAATTGGTTGTCGACAATGAAGGTATGAAAACACGTGCTAACTTTGATGTGATAGAAGTTGTAGGAGATGGTGGTTCCTATCCCAGGCTATTGGGAATTGGATGGGATAATGATAGCATGGAAGTTATCAACTTCAAGAAACAGGTTATGACATTTGAAAACTAGGATGTTAGGGTTATTGCTCCTATGGACCCTCAGGAAGGATGGCGATATATCGAACTAGTAAAGGATGAAATCGAGAGAAGTTGGGGTCATGATTATAACATCTCTGAGTACTATATCCATCCTACTGTAGATGGCGAACTTGGATGGAGAACTATATCCATCCTATATATCCTCCGACTTTGATGATGCTTTAGAGAATTGGTAGAATCAGTTGCATGAGGTATCATTCAGAAAGTGCGGCTTGATTACAAAGTCTCTCTGACATGTTGCGACTGAGACTGTCAAGTTTCCCATTTATGAGGGACTTCTAGGACTATCTGAGTTCTTTCAAGAATTTGAAGAGAAATTTATTGAACCTCAAAGGATACTAGCTCTTGATGTAGCACTGAAGGCTACTCAAGCTAGATGGTGGGTGACACACAAATAGACGATCTATGACTGGGATAAATGCCATAGATTGATGATGGTCCATTTTGGCGATGTAGAGGTCTATCATGCTGGGATATATCATGGACGACATGACCCTGCCAGTCATTTGATTGAATGTCAAACATTATGGACATCATGGCCTAGAGATGAGTGGGTTCACGCCTTTGTTCATACTTTAGAAGAGATGCCAAGATCCTGGTATGTGGCAGCAGAATTGCGTAGAACCATTACCACTTGGGAGGAGTTGTCAGTTTTCTTCGTGCAAATGTTTAGCTTCCAAGATGCCAACCCCAAGGTATGTAATGCTTTGCACATTATCCACGACGTATTACTAAAGGTAATCCCTGTTGCATACGCTGTTGATCCTCATGCAAATTTCTCCCTCCAATCCATGATGACGTGCTACAACTTATCTGGGGAACCTGAAGACGATGACGAGTTGCAAAATGTTAATATTTCAGATTCCAAAGGAATTCGTGGTGTCGTAGCTCCCAACATATCGACAAACTCAATGAACCAGCCGCTGAGGATCCAGAAAGTTAACATTGGGTCGGCAGAAAATCCAAAATTTGCTAATGTCGGAGACTATTGGGGTGAAGAGACAATGGCCAAAGTCACAGATCTACTACACGAATTCCAGGACCTTTTCCCAACGTGATTCTCAGAAATGAAGGGAATACTCGGTGACTTGGGGGAAATGAAGATTCCAGTCAAGCCAGATGCAAAACCAGTACGCTAGAGATCGTATAGACTGAACCCGTGATACAAGGATCACGTGAAAGCTGAGATCGATAGGATGCTCGATGCTGATATCATCGAACCTATAGAATAGTCAGAGTGGATAATCCCAATGGTGGTCCAAGATAAGAAGACTAGTGAAATCCGCATTTGTGTCTATCTGAGAAAATTTAATGATGCATGTGTACATGATCCGTTCCTGACCCCTTTCATAGATGAAGTCCTGGAAGGTGTAGGTGGCCATGAGGTGTATTCCTTCACAGATGGCTTTTCGGGATACCACCAGATCCGGATTACAAAGGAGGATCCCCATAAGACTACATTCATCACTAAGTGGGGCTGTTTCCAATATACCATCATGACAAATGGGAAGAAGAATGCGTCGGTTGTATTCTCCTACGTAGTTGTAACTGCATTTAAATATTTTCTTCAAAAATGACTGCAGGTATATATAGATGACTGGACCATCTATGGCCTGGTTAAAGACCATCTGGACAATCTACAATTGAAGCTGGAACGGTGTAGATAGCATTATATTTCCTTGAATTCAAAAAAAAATATTTTATGTGCACCCTTTGGCATACTACTTGGGCAGATCGTATGCAAAGAAGGTTTGTTGGTAGATCTGGTGAAGATTACGCTGATCCTCAGTTTACCACCTCCAACGAATGTAAATATGATCCGAGCAACACTGAGACATATAGGCTACTATTGCAAGTTTATCAAGGGATACGTTGTGATTACCGTTCCCATGGAAAATATGTTAAAGAAAGACACTGCTATTGAATGGACTCTGGAATGTCAAGGAAGCTTCAACACCCTGAAGGCCAAGATGACCTTCAGGGTGTTGAAGCTTCCTTGACATTCCAGAGTCCATTACTAGTTTTTACTGATTGGAATAAAGAATTCCATGTGCATGTTTATGCTTCCTCTACTGTGCTAGGGTTTGTTCTTTGGCATCCAGGTGAAGGCGACTTCGATAATCCAATAGCATATGCCCGTAGAAAGTTATCCTTTTCTGAACGAAATTATACCATGACTGAAAGGGAAGGCCTGGCGATGGTTTATGCCTTGCTAAAGTTCATATACTATTTGTTGGGTGGACAGTTCAAGATGTTCACTAACAATTCTGCTTTGCAATACCTAGTCAATAAGCTTGTGTTGGGGGGGAGACTCTGTAGGTGGTTGATTTTGTTCCAAGAGTTTGATTTTGAAATAGTGGTAAAGCTAGGATGATTGAATGTTGGTCCGGATCATCTGTCATGTATTGAGAATGGTGAAGAACCAACCAATATTGATGATGGCTTTCCATATGCACAATTGTTCCGAATTGAAGTTGCAGATGATCACTATGCACTAGTTGTTCAGTTTTTGTCTACTGGTGTCACCCCAGCAAACATATCAATTAGCCAAAAGAAGCAGTTGGTCGTAAAAGCATCTGATTTTCAACTAATTGATAGACATCTATATAAACTTGGACCACATGAAATATTGTGACGATGTGTCTTACCGCATGAGTAGGGTCCCATTCTAGAAGAAGCACATGCAGGAATCGCAGGAGGTCACTATGGAGGCCATGCTTGTTAGGATATTCAGACACCTAGGAGTTAGTTAATATAAACTTGTGTAATATATCCATTAGGTAAAGTGCGTTTCTTTAGTATGAATTTGTAAATATGTTAATCCGACGTTCACGATATGCTCTAGACATAAAGTGATCCGACGGTTCAACTTCTCTTAGATCATACCTACCATTGATCTGTGGCTTAACACCCGATTGGTCCATGATCTCTATTTAAAGAGCATGGAGGGTCCTTTGATAGTTGATCGATTATGAGAAACTCATGTAACTTTCTTTCTTTTGCATAATAAATTGCTCCAACTAGCTATTTGGCGGGGGCCATGGACTGTTTCCCTCTCGAGGGTTTTAACCATGTGACAAACATCGGTGTGTTGATCTGTGATCTATTTGTTTGAAGTGGTTGCTCAAGGTGTTCGGCCTTTTTGGGAGTACACTGTTGTTGAGGCCTGGAAAATCGCAGGTATCAACGCTAATTATTCTCCCCAGTAAATGTTCCCAACTAGCCCGTTACTGGTTGGTATGGGGAATCGATCCAGTTTACGGTCCAGCTACCGTAGGTCAAGTAACAAAATACAAGGTTTTACTGGTTACGGCCCGGTCCACCGTGCATATTTTTAGTTTTTTGAATTAAGTATGATATGCAAGTTCCTATCTAAGAATGTAGATTGATAGAGAATACGAGGAGCAGTCACAATGTGATGTGCAGGTTCTTACCTCTCGTCTTAACTCTCTTGCATCTAAATCACACATAGCAAGAGACTAAAACTAACTATCTAACCTATCCCTAGGGAGCAAGATTATCATGTATCAATGAGTAATGTATTTCTGCACATGCATTAACAAAAATCATAGATAGCTGTTACTTATTTCAAAACACATGGACATTAATAGATATATGAACAACAAGATAGCTTATTGTTTATGAAAAGCCTTCATTACCCACAGTGGAAATTTCATAGAATAAATTAGAGTGCATTCATAACAAGAACATAGGTTCAAAGAGTTAAAACGATCTCACAGTTAATGGACAACAGCTGAAACTGAAATAGTTCACATTCAACAAATCCATAGCACCGCATTTGAAACATTCCACCAAGATTTCTCCAACAGGAAACTTGTAATTCTTTATTGCAAAAGGAAAAAGTTCTTCTTACAAATACTCTCAAAAATCTATCTAGGAAAAAGTCCCTATCGACATCTAACTCTCCTATATTTATACAAATCAACAAAACTTTTGGGCTGCCCCCCTGGTGACCTTTGCCCCCCCCTGGTGACCTTTGGGCTCCCCCAACCATTTAATCCCACAATTTTGTCTTTTAGTGAGTGCTCATGATTTATACAATACATTACATTTCAGATTAATATTTAAGATCACTTTATAAAAAGGGACCAGCTTGGTAACTGATGAACTTTTCCCAAGCCTGGGCCTCTGCTGCTATCGATTCTGTTTAGTAATCCGTTGGTCTTTTTGAGATCCTGTTGATCTCAGACCTTCACTTTATTCTTTTTTCTAATTTTTGAGCAACATCTCTGCTTCTTACTTTTCCTTTCCTTGGTCAACTCCCTTCTGCTTTATCTTTTATATATGTCTTCTTTGCAGCAGCAATCATCAAACTGGGTCTAAAAAATCCTCTAAGTCCGTCTGCAGTTAAAACGAAAAAATCATCATTAATCCAGATTGCATTAAAGATTATCTAGCTTTTCAACAAAACGTAAACCACACTATCAATAAAATTAATCATCAAAAGTGAGGCCCTGTACTGTTTTCTTATCGCAAAATCCCTAACTTGACAAAAAATAGAAACCTCTGTCGCCCATGAAAACAACGGGAAGACCCTATCGGCAGTTTTGAACACTAAGCGTCTGGTGGGAAACTCACATCGGTGGGAGGAAGCACTATATATCAGAAGGTTAGTTCACTACATCATCGCAACGATGGAAAACAGACAAACTATGGCTTCTGCGATCAACTGAAAACATCGACGATCGGAGGCTCGAAGGACTACGGATTGGTGAGTTAAGGCTTAACGTTGCTTCCATGTCGGCAACACAAAGGACTATTCCTTCGATCAATCATCAACACTGCTTCGATAGCGAAAACAAAACATCGCAAAGTAAAAGGTTTGATCAACAAAACCAGGCATCGACGAAAATCAGAACTAACCATCGGCGAATGAAACAACTATATGTCGGATGGTTAGTTCACTAAGGAGCTGCAACGGTGGGAGTCATATGGACTAAGGGCTCTGCAGCAATAGAAAACATCGACGATCGGAAGAAATAAGGACTAAAGGTCGGCATCGATGAGAGGAAGGACTAATGCATCAGTGGGATAGCTCACTAAAAAGCCGCAACGACGGAAGACAGGCCAACTACAGCTTTCGAATCACAAAACTATCGGCGATCAAAACCTCTAAGTGCTAAAGGTCAGCATCAGTGAGTGGAAGGACTAATGCATCGGTGAGATAGTGTACTACGCAGCCGCAACGGTGGGAGACGGACAGACTAAGGGTTCCGTGACCAATTGAAAACCTCAACGATCATAGCAACTAATGAATAACTCATCGGAACCTAGAGACGCAAAATACTCCGTAGTGTCAGCGAGACAAACAACAAGGCCTCCAAAACGGCGATGCGTTAAAGAATAAAATTCCGACCGCTTGTCAAAAAAAAAACTTTGAAAGTAAAAAAGTAAAAGTGTTTTGAAAAATAAACAAAGGAGATAAAAGCCCATCGGCGAAAAACATGACTTTCCATTGGGACGTTCATTAGTTAGCTTCTGCAACGGAGGCTATGTAGAGAACTATGGCCCCGAGTCATTGTTTAATAGACTTCTGACAGTGAAAACACAAAAAAAAATCATTGCAAAGCAAAAGTTTTGAAATCGGCGAAAATCAGAACTATCCATTGGCGGCATAGAGGACTAATGCCCCGATTCAAACTTTAATAAACTTCCAACAACGGAAATTCATCAAAAACAAATCAACGTTAAGAGTTCCAATAAAACCAAGACTCCATGATTTCCACAGTGTCGGCAAAAAATAACGATAGTATTAGATCATTCGACTCCCGAAACAGCGGCAAAAAAAAAATTGACCGAGCTTCCGACAATCAACTTCTCAAATGGAGAAAAATGGACTTCAAGGAAAGGTTTAAAAATATTAAACAAACTTGGGCTAGATAAAATCAAAAGGAGGGTCCAAATTTTTTTGAAATTTGGGAAACAGGTTGCAGCTGCAACAATTGGCGACTACCTGGTGAACCCAGATCTCTGGACAATTTCTTCCTTAAGTAACAGACTGTTTGATAATAAAAAAACATGTTGAATTCTTCTAGATGTCTGGATTTCTCAAATGGAAAATGTATGTAATTTTAATCATTGATGATAGTCCAATTTAGGAAAATGGAAACCAAGATTTCAAAGTCAAGATAACTCTTTTGAGGCCAGGAATATGAGTTTCATTTTTTACCTCTGTCTCTGGGTAGCGCCCAGCTTGGACACCACAGGATTGTAACATATGGTAAACATAAATATTCATTTGTTCCTCATTCCCATGCCATTCTACACTTTTGTGCTTTTGGATTTTTTTGTCCTTTTTGAGTCCTCCTGCATGCTTTTCTTTCTGAATTTTTATTCAGGCTCCTCTATCCATAGTGTTCTTTTGTGTGAGAGATGTATTTAATTTTCAGCTCACGGATGGAGAAGAACTTTGGAAATTTTGTACTCATTTAGTTCAGTACTTCGTTTTGATACATATTGCTTTCTTAGGAGATTTTTGACTCTTATTTTCCTTTTGGCTTTCAATTCTTGGCATGGGATCATTTATATACAATATACTGTTTACCTTGCTTCCTTTCCATGGGTCTTTTGCTGTCACCCCCTAAGACATTTTTAAATGTGAGATGGATGGAGCCTCGAAATAGTATTCCAGACCTTTTGATCCTGAGTTATTTTACAAGGATTAAGTAGGACTTCAATGTGTTCATAGCCATTTAGGAAAACTGCTAAACTAGAATAATTCTTTCAGATAAATCAATAATACACAGTCTGATAACCAAGTATTTTAGTTAATCCAGAGTTCTGATGTTCTCCATGCAACTAAAAGTTTGCTTCTTTTATTGAAATCAATCAAAATCTAAAAAACAAACAGAAATAAAATAAATAAAAAATAAACAACCAAATCAGTTTATTTATGTACAAAATAAAACACAAATCAGGAAAAATAAGATTTGAGAACTAAACCGTTAATTGGTAAGTTATCTTCCCACCCCTGTAAATCTTGCAACTTGTAGGTTGAGGGGCCAAGCTTTGCCACAATCTGAAAAGAGCCTACCCATAACTGTTGAAACTTCATGTGCTTCCCCTTTTCATCATGCGGGTGATCCCACTTAAGAACTGGATCTCCCACTTCAAATTCCTTTTTTCCAGCTTTATGCTTATCAAACCACCGTTTCACTACTTCCTGTTGATGCTTAAAACGTTCTTTTGCTTTGGACCTAGACTCTTCTACCTTCAAAAGATTATAGATTCTAATATGTAGGATTTCTTTATCTATGCCTCTAGACTCCTGAGCTATTATGGAAGATGGTAGCATAATGTTGGAAGGAATAATAGCTTCTTTTCCATAAACAATGGTATACGGTGACACACCTAATGAATTCTTGGGTGTGACCCTATCAGCCCAAAGAGCATTCGGTAATGCTAAATGCCAACTTCTCTGGTTTTCTATCACAGTCTTTTTTAAGATCCTAATCAAATTCTTGTTTGTAGATTCTACCAAACCATTTCCTTGTGGGTAATAATTTGCAGAATAATGCAACTTGTTTCCTCTTTCATGAGCAAATGCAGTTAATCTAATAGAAGAAAAATAAGTAGAATTATAAAAAACTAGGGAGATTGGAACCCCAAACCTGGTCATAATATGATCTTGCAAGAAATCCATGACCGCATCTTCATTCACTTTACGTAATGGAATGGCCTCGACCCATCTAGTGAAGTAGTCAGTTGTCCTCAAAATGTATTTTTGCTGCAAGGAAGAATTTGGTTTTATCTCTCCAATGATATCAACCCCCCATTGCTCGAATGGTTCTGTTATCATCACAGGCTTCAATGGTCCTGCTTCTTTGGCTTGTCTTCCCCCACACCTCTGGCAGATATCACACTTTCTGACATGGGCGTGCGCATCCTTGAATAGTGTGGGCCAATAGTATCCGGCTCTGAGAATCTTGTGGGTTGTCGTATCTCCAGAAAAATGACCTCCAGCAGGCTCATCATGTAACTCTGTTATGACCTTCTTTGCATCTTCTTTTTCTAAGCATCTGAGAAGGACTTCATTGTAATTCTTTCTGAATAATATTCCATCAATGATCTGATATGTAGCTGATTTAAGGCGCAACTCTCTTCGTTGTTTGGAATTCCAATGTTCTGGCAACAATCCTTCCTGAAGGTAATGAACAAGGTCCTGGTACTAGGAACTTGGAGTTGTGAAAAGGGGACATACATCCAACATATGTAACTCAGCCTCACTGTCCCAATTGTTTTCTTCATTGTCTTTACCTTCAGGCATTAGTTTGTACAATCCCTACCCCTTTACTATAGATGCTGGTTTGAATTCAAGATCATATTCTTGTAAAGCTATTACCCAGTTGCCTCTTCTTTCTCCTAATTCCTTTTGTACAAAAAGAGACCTTACAGCTGGGTGTGGAACTATTACCTTAGTCTGGTTCTTAAGTATGCATGGCCTGAATTGTTTTACCACTTTGAAGACTACATAAGCTTGTGTATCCATAGTTGGGTAATTCAATTCAGCCCCCTACAGACCAGTGCTCATAAATGATATGGGGTACTCATCTCCCCCATCTTCCTTTTGAGTAAGCACCGCTGCCAATGAATCATCAGACGCGAAAGTGTACAAAATAAAATCTTTTTTGAAATTTGGACTTTTAAGAGATGGTGCATGTGCAATAGATGTATTTATCTTACCGAATGCATTCTTCTCCACATCAGTCCATTTGAATTGTACACTTTGTTTCACCATTTGTTGCAAAGGTTTGACAATTTGAGCAAAATCGAGTACAAACCTTCACACGAAATTAATTGTCCCCATGAATGATTGCATACTTTTTTTGTTATGGGGTAAAGGGATCTGTTCGATGGCCTTAATCCTTTCTGGGTCTATGGAGGTCCCTTTTTTAGAAACAATGTGACCCAGTAGCTTTCCTTCTATAACCGCAAACACACATTTCTTCGGATTCAGTGAGATACCATATTTTCGACAACGCTCGAAAATTTGTTTTAGATGGAATGCGTGTTATTCTCTCTTTTTCAAAAATATCATGATATCATCGAGATATATCATAACAATACGGCCAATCAGACTGCTGAAAGCTATATCCATGGCCCTTTGGAAAGTAGCTCCAGCATTTATGAGTCCAAAGGGCATTCTTCTATAAGCAAAAGTTCCCCACCTTGTTCAAGATGTAGTTTTAAGTCTGTCTTCTTCAGATACTAACACTTGATTATAGCCGAATCCATATAATAATGAAAATAACTCAAAACCCGAAACCATCTGCAATATCTATTCCATGGGTGGGACTGGATAGTTGTCTTTATCCGAAGCACGATTTAGGTTTCTGAAATCCACACATAGCCTGATTTCTCCAGATTTCTTCCTTACTGGCACCAAATTCGAAACCCATTCTGAGTGTCTGAGTTTGAATATAATTTTGGCATCCAATAATTTTTTCACTTCATTCTGTATTTCGGCTCCAGTTTTGGATGCATTTTTCTCAAAGGCTGTTGATAAGGCTTGACTCTAGATCTAATATGGATGACATGTTGTATAATATTGGTGTCATATGTTTTAAGCTCTTCATATGTCTAGGCAAACACATCTTTGTATTATTTGAACAAACTAATGAACTTATTTCTTTCACCGGGAGAGCAACACTTTCCCAAATTTACATATTTGGGTTCAACTTTAGTTCCTAAATTTATCAGCTCAAATTGTAAAGACGAGTTATGAGTCTTGACATTTGCTGGTCTTCTGAACTTGTTGTCTAAATCAAACATCTGCTCGAAGGTCCTGACCCATTTAGGAATAAAGTTGTCAAATTTTAACTCAACTTGGTGTTCTTCATCATCGATAATTGCCCCTTTGAAAGTCTCATCATTTGTCAAACATTCCAGTATTTGTTGATCATCATCAAAAACTCGTAGATTGGTAATCATGTCTGGAACTGAAGGCCTGAAAAGTAATTCAATAGAACATCTGTTATTTGAAGGTACAAGCCTTGTATTTGAGGTAGCTAACAAGTCAGCTGCTGCATTCTTTAGTCTAGGAATGGATACAATATTAAATGTAGAAATTTTTTTAAGCAAATCCCACACTTAATTTTGGTAAGCTTTTAAATGAGGTGAAATGCAATATATTTGATTTCGAATTTGCCTTACAATTATTTTAGAATCCCCATACACTTAATAATTTTATTTGATTGGGACTTCCCTTATAAGGAAACCACAGATGTGGCCAATCGAATGCAAAATATCCATTTATCTTCGCTGACCAATCCTGACTCAAAACAAGTACATAAGCCTCAGGTATGTCTGCTACTACAATATCGATGAACTAACATACCTTTTCATTTGAATACGACCGAATCAGAACATCCTCCATTTCCCAAATTACCTTCACAGATGTTATGTCTAACTGAATAACCTACCAGGTAGATGGTTTAGGTTGTCCATTTATCTTCTTGTAGACAGAAAGTGGCATAACATTGACTGATGCCCCTGAGTCTACTAAACAGTTATGCACATTATGGTTGAAAATTTCAAAATTTAGGAGAAAAGGTGGGGTTTTGTATTTAGACCTACCTCCCACGCTTGCTTCACCAATTTCTTCTTCTTCAGGTTGGTTGTCAGTGGGAAGCTTTTCCCATGGTACTTCAAGTGCTTTTAACAATTTTTCTTTCTGCTGAGGCACATTACACATTTCAAATATTGAGATATTTGCCTTAGCCCTTTTAATATCTTCCACAATATTATACTCCATCTTATGTTCTTCGAGATTCTTTTTTATATTATCAATCTTCTCTTCGACATGCTTAACATGCATGTTTATTTTCTTTGGATTTTGACTAGTAATGGTGAATTCAGGTATTTTATTAGCTGTGTTGTTCTTCTGTATTTTCTTCATGTTCTCCTGAAATCTCTTAATCTTCAGAAGTATTGAATTGTCTTTATTTAACAAACCTTGACTTCTTGTTGTCACATTTGTTTTTGATGTTTCTTCCTGTTTCAGTGAGCCTTCCTCTTCTGTATCAAAAAGTGAGACACAGTCCCATAAAACCAGAGCATCCTCTTCTTGTTTTTCTGTGGGTTGACTATTCTTTTCTTCCTCATCATCAACTCTTGTTAATTTAGAGTCCAATAGCTGATTCATTACTAATGTAATCGAATTGATCCATTTAGGGCAATTTTTTTCAAAATGAGGCTGCTGATGAAAAGTGCAAAAATTATCCATCCCTACCTCAGTTAAATTCATTGATGTAGGACTGTGTGGAGGAGGTTTAGATTGATTGTTGTCTTATCTTCTTGTACAGTAAGTCTTGTATGCTTTATGAGCATCCTTTTATTTTTCCAAATCTATCACTTTGTTAGATAGTTTCTGCATCATTTTCAAGATTCCTTCAAAGTTATGTGACTGCTCCTCTTTAGGCTTAGTCAGTAATAAGGCCTTACCAAAAGTTTTTTCTCTTGACTGCTTAGGATAATCTTCTATGCTCTCCTTCTCAGCCTATACCCTATCAGCTTCTTCATAAGTTTCTGACAATGTAGGTTTGACTGACATCTTGGTAAAGATGGCCAATTCAGGCCCTAGAGCTGAAGTATAATATTCAATCAAAACTTTATCAGATGGCTTATCAGTTGCAAAAAAATTCTTTATATAAGTAGCAAAACTTTGAGTGAAACTATGCACTTTTTCTTTTCTTTCTTTCTTTAAAGTGCATAACCCTTTCATTAGAGCTGCATGAGTTTTTTGGACTGCATATTTACTTCTGAATATTATTTCAAACGTGTCCCAGTCTTTGATTGAGTTTGCAGGCAGAGCAAAATACCATGAGGCTGCTGCTCCTTTCAGGGTATGTGGAAACAATCTACAGACTATATCTTCATGTTCTCGAGCTCGTAGTCCTTCTATAGGCAAGTAAAAGCTTTGCAAATGATCATCTACCAAAATAATTTCACTTGGGTCAAACTTAAGCAACATTTTCTCAAAATATTGAGGTAAGTCATGCAAAGGAGGTGTTAGGTTTAATTGTGATCTAGCCCTCCAAGCGGGTGGTGGATTTGGTAGGTTGGGTGGCTGATTTGCATTTACATTAGCCATGATTCTGGGTGGAGAATGAGGTGGTGAATGAATAGGGGTATGAACAGGGGTATGAATAGGTGAACAGTAACATGTATCTAGGTCCAACTGATTCAGAGGCTGAACAACTTCCTGTAAGGCTGTTTCTACCAGTTCTTCAAAATCTCCAACCAACATTGCGTCTTCCAATATAGGGCGGTCTTTCTTCTAATATTCTCTTCTGGGTAAGGCAGGGATAATCGGTAATCCTCCGATCTTCTTCACATAAGCCCTAGTAATTCTTCTCAGATCATTGACTACTTCGTTATCGACAGAATACACATGCTCTTAACCTTTTTCTTCCGGAGTTGGATTGGGAAACAAACTGCTCTCAAAACTGTTACCAGTGGAATAATCTCAAGAAAATGGGTTTCCTCGGCTAGCCATGCACTGGCTGCCCTCCTTGTAGCGTAAAAAACTGTTGAGGCCTGGAAAATCACAGGTAACAATAGCTAGGGATTCTCCCTAGTAAACATTCCCAACTAGCCCGTTACTATTTGGTATGGGGAATCCGTCCGGTTTACGGTCCAACTACCGTAGTACAAGTAACAAAATACAAGGTTTTACCGGTTACGGCCCGGTCCATTGTGTATATTTTTAGTTTTTTGAATTTAGTATGATATGCAAGTGCCTATCTAAGAATGCAGATTGATAAAGAATACGAGGAGCGGTCACAATGTGATGTGCAGGTTCTTACCTCTTGTCTTAACTCTCTCGCATCTAAATCACACACATCAAGAAACTAAAACTAACTATCTAACCTATCCCTAGGGATCAAGATTATCATTTATCAATAAGTAATGTATTTCTACGCATGCATTAAGAAAAATCACAGATAGCTGTTACTTATTTCAAAACACATGAACATTAATAGATATATGAACAACAAGATAGCTTATTGTTTATGAAAAACCTTCATTATCCACAGTGGAAATTTCATAGAATAAACTAGAGCGCATTCATAACAAGAACATAGGTTCAAAGAGTTATAACGATCTCACAGTTAATGGACAACAACTGAAAACAAAATAGTTCACATTCAACAAATCCGTAGCACAGCATTTGAAACATTCCACCAAGCTTTCTCCAACAGGCAACTTGTAATTCTTTATTGCAAAAGGAAATAGTTTTTCTTACAACATACTCTCACAAATCTATCTGGGAAAAAGTCCCTATCGACATCTAACTCTCCTATATTTATACAAAATAGCAAAACTTTTGGGCTTCCCCCCTGGTGACCTTTGGGCTGCCCCAACCGTTTAATTCCACAATTTTGTCTTTTAGTGAGTGCTCATGATTTATACAATACGTTACATTTCAGATTAATATTTAAGAGCACTTTATAAAAAGGGACCAACTTGGTAACTGATGAACTTTTCCCAAGCCTGAGCCTTTGCTGCTATCGATTCTGTTCAGTAATCTGTTGGTCTTTTTGAGATCCTGTTGATCTTGGACCTTCACTTTTTTTTTTTGAGCAACATCTCTACTTCTTACTTTTCCTTTCTTCAGTCAACTCCCTTCTGCTTTGTCTTTTATATATGTCTTCTTTGCAGCAGCAATCATCAAACTGGGTCCAAAAAATCCTCTAAGTCCGTCTGCAGTTAAAACAAAAAGCTCATCATTAATTCGGACTGCATTCAAGATCATCTAGCTTTTTAACAAAACATAAACCACACTATCAATAAAACTAATCATCAAAAGTGAGGCCCTGTACTGTGTTCTCATCACGAAATCCCTAACTTGACAAAAAACAGAAACCTTAGTCGCCCATGAAAATAGTGGGAAGACCCTATCGTTAGTTTTGAACACTAAGCGTCGGGCTGGAAACTCACATCGGCAGGCGGAAGCACTATATATCGTTAGGTTAGTTCACTACGCCGCTGCAACGGCGGAAAACAAACAAACTACAGCTTCCGCAATCATCCAAAAACATCGACGATTAGAGGCTTGAAGGACTACGGATCAATCAGTTAAAGCTTAACGCTGCCGCCGTGTCAGCAACACAAAGGACTAGTCCTCCTATCAATCATCAACACCACTCCGATAGTGAAAACAAAACATCGCAAAGTAAAAGGTTTGATCAACAAAATTGGGCATCGGCAAAAATCAGAACTAACCATTAGTGAAAGAAACAACTATATGTCAGATGGTTAGTTCACTAAGGAGCCGCAATGGCGGGAGTCATATGGACTAAGGGTTCCGCAGCAATAGAAAACATCGGGAATCGAAGAACTAAGGACTAAAGGTTGGCATTGGTGAGAGGAAGGACTAATGCATCAACGGGATAGCTCACTAAAAAGCCACAACGACGGAAGACAAGCCAACTATGGCTTCTGAATCACAAAACTGTCGGTGATCGAAACTGCTAAGTGCTAAAGGTCGACATCGATGAGTGGAAGGACTAATGCATCGGTGGGATAGTGTACTACACGGCCACAATAGTGGAAGACGGACAGACTAAGGGTTCCGCGACCAACTGAAAACCTCAGCGATCAGAGTAACTAATGACTAACTCATTAGAGCCTCGAGATGCAAAATACTCTGTAGTGTCGACGAGACAAACAACAAGGCCTCCAAAATGGCAGCATCGTTAAAGACTAAAACTATGACCACTTGTCAAAAATGAAAACGTCGAAAGTCAAAAAGTAAAAGTTTTTTGAAAAATAAACAAAGGAGATAAAATTCAATTGGTGAAAAACATGACTTTCCATCGGGACGTTCATTATTTAGCTTTCACAACAGTGGCTATGTAGAGAACTACGGCCCTGAGTCATTGTTCAATAGGCTTCCGATAACGAAAACAAAAAAAAAATCATCGCAAAGCAAAAGGTTTGAAATCGGCGAAAATCAGAACTATCCATCGGTGGAACAGAGGACTGATGCCCCGATTCAAACTTTAATAAACTTTCGACAACGAAAATTCATCGAAAACAAATCAACGTTAAGAGTTCCAATAAAACCAAGACCCCACGGTTTCCACGGTGTCGGCAAAAAATAACGATAGTATTAGATCATTCGACTCCTGAAACAGCGGCAAAAAAAATAATTGATCGAGCTTCCGACAGTCAACTTCTCTAATGGAGAAAAATGGACTTCCAGGAAAGGTTTAAAAAGATTAAGAAAAATTGGGCTAGATAAAATCAAAAGAAAGGTCCAATTTTTTTTGAAGTTTGGGAAAGAGGTTGCAGTTGCAACACCTGTGTACCCAAACATGGTATCAAAGCATTTATGAAGAGGCTCTTTTGGTTTTGATCAAGATCTGGAACCGTTGTTGCCAAAACTTTGAAAGGGTTTTTGTTTCTGGATTTTATGTGCATTTGTGGCTCGTGGGAGCTGTTGCATTGCGTCCAGAGCACCATTTCCAATGGGAAATAGTTTTTGTTTCACCGAAAACCATTTCTATTTGTTCCAGAAACACCCATTTCAACAAATATGAAGGTATAATGTTACAGTGACATATTTGTTTTTTTTTAAATCTCTCATATTTTATCAGTTTTATTATTAGATTTTTACTGTTTTAGTCTTAGACTGTTTCCTTCCCTGACTGCGTATGTTCTTTGTCATGCACCTTGTGCGATCACGACGAATCAGAAACAGAAAGGGAAAGTTTTTTTTCTTGTCTTTTCGGTTGCATATGCTCTTTGCTATGCACCTTGTGCGATCACGGCAAATCAGAAACAATGAGAAAAGTTGAAAACGTAGACTTTCCAGGTAAGCTAACCAAGATCTAACCCCATTGTGTGAAAAAAGTTTTTTTTTGTTTTTGTTTTTCGTTTTTTTTTGTGATTTGTTGGAAAAAAAGGGCAAGCACGGAGAACAAGAGAGAAGAGTAAACAAAAAAAAGCCTCCTTCCTCTTTCCATTCTTTTACGTACCTTTTAAACTTAGGTCACTTGGTCCAAAGTTGCTTTATTCCTTAATAGGTCTTGAGTTCAAGTCTTATTAAGTTATGTTTTAGTACATGCAATTTCTATTTTCAAGTTACTTTATTGTAAAAGTGCATCTCACTTAAATAAAATAAAATAAAAAGTGAGTCACTTAAGTCTTTTAATTTATTGCCGCACTATTTAAAGTAACATTATTGTAAAAGTAAACATCACTTATTATACAAAAGTGATTCACTTAAAAGAAACTTTATTGTAAAGTGATTGCCAAAGGTTGATCTTGGGAAGAGGGGGGTTCTTTTTTTTAGTTGGTCAAGTTAATATCTGCCTCGTCACTATTGGGGACATCTTCAACATTTTCTTTGATCAAGCATAACTTCATCATCCAGAATCAGTTTTTAGTGCTGTTTTTTTTAAAACCGCATATTTTTTCAAGATATTTGTATCCAGATAGTTAGTTTCTATTCTTTCAGCCATTATTTTATAGTATGGCCACCCATTGTGATATTATACTTACAAGTTCTAACTATTTCTCATGGAAATCTTGTATGGATGATGTTCAGCAAAGAAGGGGACTTTTCAGGATAACCTTAGGGAAAGAAATAGAACGCACTAATGATGATAAGAAAATTAAATGGGAAAATAGATGTGATAAAGCTCGTGGATTTATTGGGATGTCAATCTCTACTGATTTGCGATTCCACATATCTGGAATTGATGAACCTGATATAGCTTGGGAAAAGTTGGAATCTGTGTTTGGTAAACACAATCAAATACGGTGTCATCAACTTGAGAATGAGTTGATTTACTTGAATACAAATGTTTTTTCATGCATTCAAGACTATTTATCTAAGTATAAATCTCTTAGACTCTTATGTGTAGAATGCAAGATTAAGAAAGAAGACAAACAATGTATTTATCATATTCTTTCCAAACTTGAACCTGCATATTCTTTGTTTGTATCTACATTCTACTCCATGAAAGAATCCTTGACTGCAGCTAGCTATCAAGAGCCTAGTCTTGAATCCTTTTGTGATTCGTTAATTAGAGAGCAGGATAAGCTCATTCATCTTGGAATAATTAACAATGCAGATACATATGGGAAAGCCTTATTATCCCAACAGAAAGAAAAGTCCAAGCCTCCCAAGAAACAAAATTTTCACAATAATAAGACAAACAACAAGGGTCCTAAACCCTCTCAGTTAGATCCTTCTTTAAAAAATGACAAAGGATCCAAGCCAAAAGGAAAGAATACTGAGCATCGTTGCAATTTTTGTGGGAAAGATAATCATGATGAATCTAAGTGTTTTAAGAAGATGGCAGCCTTGGAAGCAACAATGAAGAAGCACCACATCAGCCTAGATTCATTTTTAGAATCTACCTCTCATGGCCATGCAATTTGTGCTTTTGATTACTCTTATACTGCATCTTCTTCTTCTACTTCAATTGAATGACTCATTGATTCTGAAGCATCTTATCATATGGCTAAGGATTAAGCCATCTTTTCTACTATGCATGAATGTAACACCAAGAAAATATTTGTTGATGATGATATATCTCCAAGTGTTGTAGGATCTGGAACAGTTCCAGTAGAAAATGGTCATTTCAGTGATGTACTATATGTTCCAAAAATTTCTTGCAATTTGTTATCAGTCTATCAAATTACTCATTCGGGTGAAGGTAAAACTGTGATGTTTACACCTCACCAAGTTGTAATCAAGGATTTTAAGAATCCTCAAAATGCCCTTGCTACTGGAACTGTTGATGATATTACTAGGTTGTACAAATTTAACAACTTTGGGTCATCACCTTTTCCTTCAGTTTTTGTTGCTCATAGTGATAACTTGAGCAAACTTTGGCATGAGCGATTTGGTCACTTAAATTATCGCTTATTGCAACAACTATGTAAAAACAATATGGTGACTGGTCTTCTGATGGTATCTTGCAAGGATGGTATTTGTTTCGGTTGTGTACTCGGAAAATATCATCGGGACATTTTTGACAAATGTGCCTCTTGGCACGCCTCAGTTCCCTTGGAGCTTGTGCATAGTGACTTGTGTGGCCCTCTTCCATCTGCATCCTTTTCTGGTTTCAAATATTTCTTAACTTTCATTGATGAATACTCCATACGCACTTGGGTTTACTTCCTAAAACTTAAGAGCGAAGTATTTAACATGTTCTTGGCCTATAAGGCCCTTGTTGAAAAACAATCTGGTCATCAAATTATTAAGTTAAGATATGACAATGGAGGAGAATATGTTAACAACAAGTTCACTACTTTCTGCACTGAACAAGGAATCCAACAACAACACACTATTCCATATACACCACAACAAAATGGTGTAGCTAAATGGAAGAACTGCACTTTAAAAGAAATGACTAATTGTATGATCCAATATGAGGGACTAAGTCTTCAATATTGGGCTGAGGCCATAAATTGTACAAATTACATAGTTAATCGCACACCCACGAAATTTTTACAAGGTATAACATCGGAAGAAGCATGGAGTAAAATTAAACCAGATGTAAGTCACTTTCGTGTGTTTGGTTGTGAAGCATGGGCTCACATTCCGGATGAAAAATGGAAAGCATTGCAGCCTAAAAGTGAAAAGTGCATATTTGTTGGATATTCTAAAGACGTAAAAGGTTATAGGATTCTTCAGCCCCATTTACATGATATAATCATTAGAAGAGATGTTAAATTTGATGAAAATCTCTTGGCATGCGAGCCTAACTTGGCGGGTGTGCCATTTTTGGCTTGCGAGCCAGATTCGATGATTGTGCCTTCTTCTTCTTCTTCTCCCAACTTCCTTGACAGGTTTCCAACTCTAGTTTCTAATGATGATAGTGAGGATGAAAATCCACCTCCGCCTGCTCATGTTCCTCCAATTGTACTAGCACCAATGCTTCCTCGATGGGTCCGTTCAACATGTGAAGCAGCTGGTGATCTTGCCGGTGATCCTAGAGATTAACTTCGAACAGGTTCTCAGTTTCAGTGAGCCTCTTCTCTTTTGGCTCAAGTTTTCAAGAATCATGATCCAGAAACTTTTGTAGAAGCTTCAGGAAATCCATATTGGGATGCAGCTATGGATGAAGAATATCGTTCCTTAATGGCGAACAATACTTGGGATCTTGTTCCTCTTCTAAAAGGAAGAAAAATTATCAGATGTAAATGGGTCTACAGAACTAAGTATGGATTATATGGAAGTGCTAAAAGACTTAAGGCAAGGTTAGTTGCCAAAGGTTTTTCCCAAGTTGAAGGGATTGACTACAATGAAGCTTTTGCTCCTGTTGCAAAAATGAATTCCATCTTCCTTGTTCTTTCCCTTGCAACCTTACATAATTGGGAAGTCCATCGAATGGATGTCAAGTCTGCCTTTTTACATGGTGATTTACAGGAGGAAATTTACATGGAACAACCTCCTGGATATGTTCATGATAACTCTAGCCTTGTCTGTCTCCTTAAGAAATCCTTATATGGAGTTAAGCAAGCTCCTAGAGCTTGGTATGCCAAAATGGATAGCTTTCTCCTTGACACTGGTTTTTCTAGATGCCATTCTGACCCCAATGTCTATACCAAGAAAGTAGGAAACCATCTCATCATACTTGTTCTTTATGTTGATGATCTTATCCTTATTGGTAGTGACCCTAAACTTATAACCCATGTGAAATCCAGTCTTAAGCAAAATTTTGAAATGTCAGACTTAGGACATTTGCCTTAGTTTCTTGGTCTCCAAGTATTGCAAACCAAAGAAGGAATCTTTCTTTCCCAGTCTAAGTATGCTTGTGACCTTCTTCGTCGCTTCCACATGGAATATTGTAAACCAGCCCCTTCTCCCTTCGAGTCTGGAGTCAAACTTTTTGCCACTTGTACTTCCCCAGAAGTAGATGCCACCTTGTATCATTAGCTTGTTGGTAGTCTTTTATACATGACTCATTCATGTCCTGAACTTTCCTTTGCCATTGGTTGTGTTGCTCGTTATATGCAAACTCCTCATGAAAGTCACTAGAAAGCAACAAAAATAATACTTCGATATATTCGAGGTAAAATTCAGTTTGGGATTCATTACAGTACAGGGGGGAAACCTTTGTTGGTTGGTTTCACTGATTCATATTGGACCGACAATCCTGATGATCGAAAGTCTACTGCAGGTTATGTTTTCAGTCTGGGATCTGGACCTGTCACTTGGGCTTGTAAGAAGCAACAAGCTCTTTCTCTTTCTTCAACAGAAACAGAATATCAAGCTGCAGTTAATGCCAGTCAGGAAGCTTTATGGCTTCGACAGATCCTTTCAGAGTTTGGATTCGAGCAGCAGCAACCTACTCCACTTTGGTGCGACAATCAAAGTGCCATCAAGCTTGCCAAATATCCAGTTCTACATCAACACAACAAACACATTGAGATACACATGCATTTCATCAGAAATCTTGTTCATGATCATGTTCTTGAAATGCCCTATTTCCCTATAGATGATCAAGTTGCAGACATCTTCACCAAGTCTCTTACAGAAGCGAAGTTTTCTAAACTTCGATCTATGTTAGGAGTTCAGGAATGTGTCCTTAAGGGGGGATAGGCTCTAATGCCTCCTTCCTTCTCCTAATAGTGTCACTTTTGTAAATCCTTCAATCCTATCCGAAGTTGTTCTTAAGGGGGGATGTTAGGATATTAAGACACTTAGGAGTTAGTTAATATCAACTTGTGTAATATATCCATTAGGTAAAGTGTGTTTCTTTAGTATGCATTAGTATGCATTTGTAAATATTTTAATCTGACAGTCACGATATGCTCTAGACATAAAGTGATCCGATGGTTCAACTTCTCTTAGATCATACCTACCATTGATCCTTGGCTTAACACCTGATTGGTCCATGATCTCTATTTAAAGAGCATGGAGGGTCCTTTGCTAGTTGATAGATTATGAGAAGCTCATGTAACTTTATTTCTTTTGCGTAATAAATTGCTCCAAGTAGCTATTTGGCTGGGGCCGTGGACTGTTTCCCTCTCGAGGGTTTTAACCACGTGACAAACATCGGTGTGTTGATTTATGATTTATTTGTGTGAAGCGGTTGCTCAAGTTGTTCGGCCTTTTTGGGAGTACCCTGTGTACCCCAACAACACTACTGCACGAAAAGTGTTTCGCACTGGGCTATGGTGGCCCACATTGCATAATGATGCCGTCGACTACGTAAGGAGCTGTGATGTTTGCTAACGAGTTGGTAAACCATTGTGAAGGGATGATATGCCGCTAGTACCATAGGTAATTCTGCAACCGTTTGATAAATGGGTTGTAGACTTTGTAGGTCTGATCAATCCAGCAGGTAAGTGCACTGGCACCCACTATATCATTACTGCAACTGACTACCTGAATTGATCGGTGGAAGCTGCACCAGTCATTGATTGTACTGCTGTGACAGCAGCATGGTTTATTTTTGAGCACATTGTGACACGATTTGGGTGTCCTAGAATCCTTATGAGTGACCAGGGTAGTCAATTTTTCAACCAGACGGTAAAAACGCTAGCTGAAGAGCTCCAAATACAACATAAGAAGAGTACACCTTATCATCCACAGGAAAATGGTACTGTTGAGGCCTTCAACAAAATTTTGGAAACATCACTGACCAAGGTATGTAACGATAACTGTGATGACTGGGACTTAAAAAATCCTGCAGTTCTATGGGCCTATCACACTACTTGTAAACGACCAGTAGGTCAGACACCATTTAAGTTGGTGTATGGGCAAGAGGCAGTAATGCCTATGGAGTATGTCGTTCCTTGCATGTGAATTGTCGCAACGGTGGGTATGGATGATGCAGCGGAATTAGAAGAACATGTTGCACAGTTGATTTAGCTTGAAGAATATTGTTTCCTCACAGGCTTCGACCAACAGGTTGCAAATATCGACATAAGGCATGGCATGATCGCCATATTAAGCATAAACAATTTGTGAAAGGAGATTTGGTGCTATTATACGAGAGTAAGTTCATCAATCATCCAGGTAAGTTACAAATTCACTGGTTAGGTCCCTATATTGTTCAGTTCATTACATCTGGTAGTGCAGTTCAATTACAACAGTTAAATGGTGCAACGTTGCCGAAGGTCATCAACAGGAGTCGCTTGAATCCCTATAGAACTGGACCGATGATGTGCACCACCTGAAGTGAAAAAAAAATGAGGATTTTAGTTCAGCAGGGCAGGGTGAGCCCTGAGGGAGAGGCTGTGCAAGGTTACAATTGTTAGCTGTAGTCGGTTGACCCTTTGCGACAGTTGTTGAGTTGTGGGGTGGTCAAATCAAGTAATAAATGCAGGTAGTTAAACCAGTTGGCTAGCAGTGCTTGTTGAAGTGACCTGCATTAATGGGTGATCTGACCATTAGAAGCATAAGATCACTGATAGATTTGGCGTCATAAATACCCGATTTGGCAATAATGATGAAGTTAGATTTGGTAATGATAGATTTGGAATTGGAAGTGGCTATAAAACACTGCGCTAGATGCGTCGGATGGCATTATTCAGTTGCAAGAGCAAAGGTAGAAGATGAATTTTGTGTAGAGTATTGAGCATAGTGTTGAGTGAAGTGTAGTTTGAGTTGTTGATCATCATTTCAAGATTTGAGGGGTAAGGGATGCTAAGCGGCCTTGACGCTATTGAAATTTTGAGTGAGTACGAGTCCCCTGTTTGGCACACGACTATGGAAGAGGAAGTCATGAGTATGCCAGTGGGTCCGTTGTCTATTCTGAAGTGAAAATGGAAGACCCAGAGACCCAGTCCTACGCCACCAGAGAAAAGGCAAACTCGCACGTCTATGAAGGTGTGTAGAGAAGGCACTGCATAGACTGGGCTGTTGAGCTCAGGAGATGTTGAGTCCGCGACACCTTGGGGTGTCTCAGTGAATGATATTTTGGGATACCTCGGTCCTACGCATCAAGGACCCAAGTCACTGTAGTTGTCAAAGAATCAGAAGTACCCGCCCAAGTTGCCAGCATTGCTGAAAGGGATGACCTTCTCATTCAACATCATCCCTGTGTTGATCAGGCTCAAATTCAATGATCATGACCTACTCCTGCTTAAATATGTCTGGGACGAGCCATATGAATCTGTCCATATGGCACCTTGTGGCCCCATTCAGAGAATTTCAAAACCATGGGCCAATGGATTAGAAAAGTTTGGGTTATTTGGGCTCATCAATATGCCCCATTTTGGTCGTTTGAATGAAGCACATGCATGTGTGAAGAAACTATTGGCATGCTTCCATAGAGGGACGCTTTGGCTAGATACGTCGATCCCTATCACTGTCGACTTGATTGCAAGCATTACTAGTTTTCCTAAGGCTGGGGAGGACCCGACACAATATATTCGTGGAAGAGATACGGATAAGAGACTTGTGAAGCAACTAAAGGAGTGCTTCGGTTTACAACGGGATGGTCGCGCTTATCGCATTGACAGTATCAACTCATAGATGGTGCGCATTGGCGCAAGAATTCTGGTCAGCAAGGTTGTTGGCGGTAATTGACCAGTCCAATGTAACTCGGGTGTTGTCTCCTATGCCTAGAAATGTGCCGAGGGGGTGCAGATGAATTGGTATTTATTTTTGTTGAATCAGTTGCTCAAAGATGCGCTTGCTGCTCAGACCGACGACCCTTTTCTTATAGTTGTCTTTTGATTCTCATTACTCTTGTTACTTGGATGGAACTGGATCACTACCAACCAATGGTGATTGAGGCAGTCGAGGTCTTTCACGGTGCCCACTATCAGAACCTATGGTGGGTCGAATAACCCAGTCGCCAAATAGACTGTGCTATTCATTTATGGATCTATTGGGAAGCATTGCAGGCGGCCTCCATTGCTATTCCTAGAGTTTCTCCCTATTCCATGACCAAGTATTAATGGATCCTTCAATTTTCTATCAGACCCCACTCCATTCATATTCGGGCTAGGAGGGACCCTGATCAGTAGTGGATACCATTGCCCTATAAGATCACCATAGAATATTTGTACATGATTGTGCAAGACTGGCGCGGCCTAGTGAGTCAAGAGGAGCTAGAGAAGGAGCTACCCCTGGCGGTCCCTGAAGACCCTGCCCCGCCAGAATTGAGCACCCATGACTCTGAAAATAAGTCATCGACAAATACTGAAGATTCTGCACAACGCATGCGGGAGGAGAGTCGCACCAAGTGGCGCCAGGAGTACAAGGCGGGTAGTGGTACCAAATCAGGGATGGAAGACCAGTTGCAGCAGCTTATCAAAGGCATCACTGATTCATCTACGACTGTGACTACGACGATCCTCGAATCCAATCATGAAGAATTTGTTGCAGTAAGAAATAAACTAGATTCCATTTTTTATATTGTTTCCAAGCAACCATCGGTAAGACCTCTGTTACAAGATATCCTGTCGATCATCACTGAGACCCGGGCCTGGAACGTGCATGGTCCGTCGACTGCGATCGATGCCAGCAGTGAAGAAGTTCATTAACAGCTGCACCTAATCCCAAGAGTGACTTTGGACCTAAACAAAATGCCATCCATCGTGTTGGTTGAGTTGCAGCGTGGCGCCACCCTGGAGTTGGTGGCACAGAAAAAATATTTGGGTGAGGGCTGTGTCAAGGCCCAGAATACCACTGCGAAGCTGTAGAAGGAAGCAAAGGAGATGCACCAGGTCCGTGTATATTTGGCATAAGAGAAGTTACAGGAAATCAACTAGCTTAAGGAAACATAGGTCGCATTATAGTGAAAGGATTTTGAAGAGATTACCGACCTCCAGAAGGCACAAGATCACATGATTGTTGAATAGGCGTAGCTGTGCGCAAGGTGCAGATATGTGCAAGGTGCAACTGTGCGCAAGGTGCAACGAAGTTGAGCAAGCTATTTCTGATGTTTTCCAAAACATTTTTGAGAATACCACAAGACTCACCCTAGTCGACTAGGCCAAGCGATTGGGGTAGAATTTGGTTCAGCTTCAGGACAATAACTTGCTGCTCCAGGCCCAGGTACAACCCACAATGCCACCGAAGCAGTTTGCAGAGTGTAAGACCTCCATTGAAGAAATTTCCACTCAGTTCGGCACCATAAAGCAAGAGGCTAAAATGGTTATGGAGACAACCACACAGTTTTGGCAAAGTATTGTTCAGGATGAGCAGCTTGATCAGCTGACTACGTAGGTGCAAGAGGTCGAGGATCAGTTGACCAACCTAAAGACATTGCTGAAGGCCATGTTGTTGATGGTGCAGATCACCTGGGCCACAGAACTGAAGGATATGCAATAGCGAGATTCCAGGGCACAAGAACGCCAGCAAAAGCGCTGCCAGCAACTTAACGAATTCCAAGAAATCAATGGCCAGTTGGATGTTAAGGCCGTCGCCATGCTCCAGGCCATTCAAGAGAATCGACAACTAGTTGACAGCAAGGCTAGTGAGGAGCACCCCGTTTAGCAAACTTTGACTGATTTTCCGAATATCACCAGTAAAGTCCAGCTGCAGGTTCATGAAATTGTGTAACAATTTGAATATTTTAAGCACAAGACTTTGGCACACACCCTGTCGACTTAACATGGCTCGAGGGCAAGCCACAAAACTCTGTTGGGGGCCTATTGGAAAGGGGTTTGGGGTGAGTGAGTTGCGCAGCGTCGCGGCAGCTGCGCAAGCTCACACGGTACCGTGCAAGGGCAGATTGGCGTGATAAGCGGAAAAATAACCATTTTTGAATATTTTATGTATATTTTGACCAAGTTTTGTTGCAATAGGTCAATAGCGGTTAGAATTCAGTTATTAGTGGACCCTTGATATAAAGGCATAAGCCTATTTATAGATCCATTTTGAGGAGTCATGTAAAAAAGACATATGTGGTACATGAGCAATTGTGAACAATTGCATGTAAGTGTATGCGCGACTGTAAGGGATAAGATCTAGTGTGATCTGTTTTATGGAGAATTTTCTGTCTTGACTGTGAGTTTATCTGGGCTTCTTCTTGATGTATGCAGTCTCCAGTTTTGGAGAAGGATTATGTAATGTGACATATTTGCGCAAGATTAATATATGATGTGATGAATATGGCTCAGTTCTTGTCTGTTGTTATAGATCTGTTATGTTGTTGCAACTCTATTTTGTTAGAATGACATGATATAGATGTGATTCAGTCTCTTCCTGCCATATCAATGTGATCTATTTGTTTTAAGTTAATGCAATCTATGTTTCTATTTGATGCTCTATGATGTCCATGAATAATGCTGTGATATTTTGATACTATATGAGGATTGAATAAGTTATAAGCTCCCTCCGTCGGATCCCCATATCCTCCTCTCCCACTGTTATAAACTCGGTTCTGACAACTCTCCCTTGAATTCCTTAGGTAAGACCTCGTCTGCTCTGTAGACGTTGCTAGGCAGGGTAAAACCTACCTGGGCCGGTGCTCAGGGAGATTGTGCTACAGGGTGTCGACAGAGAGGGAACCCCTGTCGACGAAGCTTTGTTGGTGGGCTTCGCCAACAGTTATCCTTAGTCAAGTCATAATTTTCCTTTACCCTAGTCATCATCACAGTGACCTGGTCTTTCCTTAAATACAACGTTTTATCTATACCTGCAAATGGGAGGCATGTAATCAATGCGATAAGCTCAACATCCACATAGATTTGTTTTTCAAGCCAAAGGTAGCCACCATGAAAGGATAACAATAACTGTTTCACACAGGTATTTATTTCTAAGCTTCAGCTGAAGTGTGACATATACAACAATTAATGATAATAACCCTGACTGATCCAGTCCCCTTTCCAATTCCATTGGAAAAAAGCACTTTAGTGAGTATGGTTTATTCTGTATAGTCATCATGTAGTTATTCCTGTCTAAATCTCTGTGCTTCTTCATGTCATAATCAACGAAAGAGAGTTTTTGTAGGTTCGACAAAATATCATGCAATACCCTAATTCCTTACAGCACTACAAGTACTACTAGCGGGGACCGTGACCTCTTTGGGACTCTAATATTTGGCGCATCAGAGCGTATTTGTGGGATGTATGGTGGCAACATATTCCTAGTTTCTGAGACTTTTTCCTTCTCCTGCAGTGGTGGTGTTGTCACTTGTCCTTTCTTCTTTCTGTTTCTAGTGCACTCCCCCCCATGAGGTTCTAGACAAACTTGGTCGGTCTGTATGCAATTTTCCTGAAGGCATAACTAGAATTTGCTTATTAAATTGAGTAACCTAGGCCTACGATGGTATATATATAGCAGTGTCTTCCATGATCAGTGTAGGTTATGTAGTCACAACCTCAGATTCAACAATTGTCCTAGTGCTGGAAATCAAAATGACCATGCTCTAGCAAACTTACTTCATCTCTTGCAGTTGTAAACAACAATTTCTCTTCTCACATGCAGACAAAATTAAATGAAACTTGGGTGCGAAGGTTGATAAGGTGTAACGGTTCTATGCAGTCGTTATTCACATGCATGAGCAATTAATATAAAGGTATATGTCCTTTTAGTCACATGGACTGATCATTTGAATAGTTAAGGAAAATTATATGCATGTCGTCATTTAGATGTCACATCAAGTAGTAGTTATTTCCATAAAAACGAGCATGACAGAAAATAACGCTTCTGAAATCTCTCGTGATTTTCAAATTAATGATGTCTAGCTGTCACTTCTGCAATTCTAGGGTTACTTGCGATAGCGTCGCACTTCCTATGACCTTATAGTTTTCCTTCGACATAGTTCCTTTTCCTGTGACAGACAAGTGTATTTTGCTTCACTTTTCTTCTTGCAACAGACAAAGAGTCTATGACACTTTTCTTCTTGCTGCGGAATACTAGCAGTTTGTGACCAACAAGTGCATAAAAAGGCTTGAAAAACTTTTTCTCCTTTTCTCTTTTATTTCTCTTTCCTTTCTCTTTTGTTTATTTTTTTTATTTTTATGGGACCAAGTCATGACTATCGTGATACGGCTTCAACTGGATTCCATTTATCATTCCTCTAACAAGTGTTCCATCCAACGTTTGCAATTGCATTGCACCTCCATAAGTGGTCTGAATGACAACATACAATCCTAACCAGTGTGTTTTTAACTTTCCCGGATGCTTGAAATTTTTGTATCATACATAAGAACAAGTCCTATGACATGAAAATGCTTGTTCTCAATGTGTCGATCATGCCATAACTTCTGTATTTATTTTTCAACGTTTTGGTTATACCCTACGACAAAACATTCTTCTTCAAGTTGCACAAGTAGCAACAATCTCTCCTTGATAGCATCAACATTTGTCATCTCTATGATCGCAACAATTCATAGGCTCGGTACAATATACTCCATTGACATCACAACTTCCTATCCATGAACCAAGTGAGATGGAGTGTGGTCTGTTAATTTCTTAAAAGTCGTGCGATATGCCCATAATACTGCAAAACTTTTTTGATCCTAGTCATCTATTTGTGAATTACAAATCTTTGTCAATTCATTTTCCAGGCTTTTGTTAAAGGCTTCGACAAAACCATTCGCTTGAGGGTGATATGGTGTTGTCTTTCTATGTTGAATCTGGAGTTCCTTTGTCAGTTCTTCAATCAACTGGTTGAAAAAGTGCATACCTTGATCACTTATTAAAACCTTTGGGTTTCTGAATCTTGTAATGACATTTTCAAATAGAAAATTCACAGTAGTCGTAACAGTGCAATCTCTTACTGGTGCTACTTCAACCCATCTTGTCAGGTAGTTGGTCGCAGTGATAATATACCTTGCACTTGTGCACTTCCCCGTTGGACTGATAAGGCCATCAAAATCAATGACCCATTTATCAAATGCCTACAATATTACTTGAGGTACCAATGTAATTTCATCCTGTCGTGATGGATTTCCAGTTCTTTTCTAGATATCACAACTGCAACAATAATCCTGGGAATCCGCATGCATGGTTGGCCACTGAAATCCTACATGCAAAATCTTGTGCACCGTAGCTTTTCTAGCATAATTTCCTCCCGCGACACCACCATGCGCTTTATTTAATATTAGTGATTCCTTGTATTCTAAGATGCAACAATGAAGAATATCATCGGGACCCATCTTATACAATTTTCCAGCGATCAACTAGAAGTCTGCATCTCCCACAACTAACTGTTTGTTTTTTGTAGTGGTGAATTTATCTAGTACATAACCCGTACTAAAAAATTGTATGATATCTCTATACTGATCATTAGACATGGTTATCACAAATGATTTCACATCAAGGATACAGTCATCTAGGTTACTAGGCTCTTCACCACTTTCGATCCTCGAAAGATGTTCTGGTCCCAAGTTCAATCGACTGGGTTTAACAATTAATTCAAAAATAGAATTCCTGGAAGAGAAGAAGCCACCGATAGATCTTAACCCCCAACAATGGCTTATTGACCATGCATTTCAAGGTGGAATGGTCTGTGTACATTTTAAAATTCCCACCCAATAGGTAGTGTCTGAATTTCTGTAGAGCCTATACCATTGCTAACCCTTATATTTTTGTCGTGGTATAATTCTTCTCTGCTATGGATGACTACTTGATAGAAAAGGATATAGGATGGTTGGTTGACCCTTCACCAGGTTACGTTAGTATCATGCTGAGCATGATAGACGATGCATCGACATGAACATGGAACTCCTTTTTCCAGTATGGGTGTTGTAGCCATCTTTTTCTTTAACGTTTCCAAAATCTCTAGGAATCTTTCCATCCAATGGAACTTAGCATTTTTTTCAACAAATTTTCCATGGGATCAATCCCCTTCACATATCCTTTGATAAATTTTCTTTAGTTTCCAGTGTGTCCTAGTTTGGCTCTCAACTGCTTGACTGTATTAAATGGTGGTAGGTCAAGAATGATCACAATTTTGGCCAGGTTTACCAAAATTCCATCGTGACAGACTACATGACCTAACAGAACTCCAAATAGGGCGCAAAAGATACATTTATTTAAGTTTAAAGAAATTTGATACTAGTGACAATGTTCCAGTATCATCCTAAGGCTCTCAATATGGTATTTTATGAGCCTAAATACTATCCAATCATTGAAGTAGACTTCAAGAAATTTGTGAATGAAATCCTTAAAGGAAACAACTACTATCCTAGAAAAAATTGTAGGATACTTCTTAAGTCCAAAGGGAATTACCGTATATTGGAAGAACCCCCACTCCATCACAAAGGTATTCTTGTGTCGGTCTTCCTTCATGATTTTGATCTGATGGCAACCAAAAAAACCATCAGTGAATGAGTACATTTCTTGACCTCTTACATTCTCCAGTACTTCATGTGTAAATGGAGTCAGAAACGGGTTATGTAAGCAAGCATCAATCAATTTTCTCAGGTTGACACAAATTATTACTTCGCATGTATCATTTTTTCCTTGTAATACTATCAGGCTTATCCATTCTGATTTTTCAACAGGCTCTATAATATATGCGTCCAACATTCATTCCAACTCGGCCTTGACCTTTTCTTTATATCATGGATTCAATATGTATGGTTATTTCTTGATCGGTTTTGCATTGGGCCTCAAAGGTATTTTCATTTTTCCTAGATCTATGACTATCCCATTCATCTATGAAAATTTGGTAGGGAACAGATCCTGAAACTCATGCAATAAATCAACGATCTTTCCTATAGTCTCATTGGCAAACTTTGGATTTTATGGTGAGCCAATATTAACTTTCTTAATTTTGAGTGGGCTCACAAATTGGTCGCTAGAAATACCAAGTCCCTCTACTGCATGCATACCTTCTAAATCAGGTATGCTTATGTCAAGCGGGTCGTCATCATTTGGTTCTCCCATCACATTGTAGCATTCCTTCCAATGGTGGATTGTCACACTGCATTGATAGAAGTTTGTCGCTGCAACATGGATTTATTTGAATATCTTCTCTTTCATCACTTGTAATGCAGCATCAATCAAACGATGGTCATTTGAAAACTCAAATGTATGTGTGAATCTAGTATCTAAATCCTCCCATTCAATATTTCCTCGTTGTAGCTCAACTGATGTATACAAATTCATTGGTATCATATCCAGTGTATGTACAAAATTATGAACCCACTCTTGTCGCGGATATGTCTTCCATTTCATATGACAATACTCAATATGTTCAACCAGTTTTTCAATCTTGTATACTTGCAACCAACATAACTAATCACTTATCCAAATACGATCTCCAACAGTCTTCTACATTTCGGTGATTCAAAGATAGATTTTTTATGTGCACCCCACCATTTGGCAGGTGTAGATTTCAACACAAATTAGTCCAAGGCATACAATCGCTACAATTCTGTAAATTTTGCTTCAAATTATGCTAGAAAACTTCACAAGGTTAGTTAAACCTTCATATGTAGGTAGCTTTATTGTATCGACTCCTACCTATTGCACAGTCCATGTAATTCTTATGAATCTTCTCATAGATACTTCATGCATCTTTTTTTGTCAATTTTCTAGTGCTTCACCTGAATAGGAATCATATGTTGATCACACTCCGCCAACTCAACTTTCTATCATATGTTAGATTTATATAGTCATATCTCAAGGACATGATTTTATATATATGTTTTAGGAAATCACCTTGTCCTTCACTGTGTATTGGTTCAACATATCTCTTTCCTTCCATCGGATCAATTGGTGTGACCACCCTTATCTATGAATCCTCAAATGACAAGATTCTTTTCTTCAAATTTATGATGGTTTGATTGTTTATTTCCTAGTTAATCCCCAAAAGTGCAAGATATGGGTTTGTAACATCGACAATGTCGATCACTTAGAAATCTGCATGTGTTCGCGGGCCTTCTACCTCAATAGGAATCTAAGTCAGTCATCCAATAAGTAGGACCTTCAACTCATTTTCTCTCTTGATTTGAATGGGAGACTGATCTAGCCATGGTTTTCCCTTGCTTTCCTGTGTCTTTATTGTCAAAATTTTGACATCAAAGCCCACATACAAAATGATATAATCTGTATCATAGTATCCTATCTACGTAGTCATTTTCAACTTGCAACCAGTCTTTGAAAATTTTCCCACATGGTTAACTCTTTTTTCGGGTTGCATCTCTTCCTGATTTTCTTCTATCAACGTTATCGATTTTGTGACAGAATCTTTATGTTGGATTGAGGTAAACAACTTTTGAAAAATTCTCTTAGCTTACTAACCTTTCACATCGGTTTCTTTTGTAATAGCTGGTCAAATCTCTTAGGAATTTCTACTACTGGTCTTCCTTATGTCTACGCTTGATTTTTGTCGACAAATTCTAATTGAGCATCTAGGAAAAATTCCTTCTCTTTTAGGACATCAAATGGTACTTTATTTTGTGTCATCGGTCGTACCCGCAGTTGTCCATGTTGTGCATCTTTGTTTGCTCTAGTCGTAGCACCTCCTCTTGCTAAGACAACAATATTTTCTTCTCTTGGATTAACATAAATCATCTTGATGTTCTGGTTAGAATTTGGGTTGGTATTCTTCACAAAATTGGGATTTCCCACCATCTAAGCCTGCCACTTCACAATCAATTGTGGACATTGTTCAACAGTATGGTCAAATTCTTTACAATATGAACATCCCTTCATATGACTCACACAATATTGAGAAAAGTGTCCTAGTTTTCCATAGTTATAACATATGAATTGGCCTCTTCCTCAACCAAATCCTCCTCCTCCTTGTTGTCGTTGTCCTCGGCCTCGAAAATTTCCACCCCTCTAGGTTGATGGCATCGTTACTGCAGTAGATACTCATTTTGTTGATGTTGGGGATGAGGATACTGTGGTTGGTGATATTGGGTCGGTGGTTATTGAGTAGGTGGGTATTGAGCTTGTTCTCATTCAACTAGTATCTTCTTGTTGTTCTTCATCAATTGGGTATCCACCATCTTCTCCTGTAGCAACTGGAATTCCCTACAATACTTCTCATCATGTCCTATAGATTTACAAAATTTACAATACAAACTAGTCAGTGCACTTACAATATTCTGCAATGACAAGCACTATTCTGACCGATGGCCTCGGGTCTAAAATAAAGGCATCCCTTGGGTGTTTATCGGGTTCGACACTCCTGCTGCAACATAGTTCACGAGCGTTGGGAAATTATATTTATGGTGTCCCTTTGTTTTGCATATTGTACACCATAGTTTTTAAATCTCTTTTCCTTTCTTAATGTCTTGGAGTTGCAGCGTAAGTTTAGATAGCTTCCACCGAATCTGCATCATTCCTGCATCGATTTCTCTGATCAATGAAGATTCTAACTTCATTGATATTCCCAGAGCTTCAGTCCACGACACTATTTTTTGTTGCATCAATGGGGTTAGGATGAGCGGAAACAACACATCAATAAACCATTCCTTATGTCATATGTCTGACATCTGAAAGATTACTTTGGCCATTAATGTCTTAAATCTTTCGTCAAAGTCCGAGACTGAATATGTAGGTTACTATTTGTTTTCTTTAAATTTTGTGATGCACTGTGACTCAAATTTTGGCTTTCTAAATTCGTCTATCATTCTGTCTCGAATTTGGTTGAGTGTTTTCTGCACAACTCTTGCTGGAACTACAGAGAAATTCATGTACCAGTATAGCGCACGACCCCTCAAGGTTGTGATCATATCTGCTAGCTTTATCACTTCATCTTGGACCTGTCACACAGTCCACACGGCTTCAAAGATAATCCAATGTTGCTCTAGGTCTTCTAGCCCATTTCCATTAAATATTTGGAAACTTATTATCAATTCCAGCCATTATATTCACTGCTGGTATGCTTGGACAAACATTTTGACTAGTCAGACTCCCTTGTTCATTATTCACATCATTATTATTACTTGTATTTACAAAAAGACTGGGAGACGAGTTTCTAGATATTACCTCTTGCGATGTGCGTGTGGCTGTAGGTGTATCATACTTGTGCTCTGGGTCTCGAGCTTCTACTTCGTCTTCTTCTTTGGATATCGAATGATATTCCTCTTCTTCGTCACAAGAACCTTCGTCAAACTATGACGCTAGTTCGTAGTCTTATCCTTGTCATAATTTTTCTTCTCTTTCCCGAACGAAATCTTCTTCCACTTCTTAAATGTCTAGGCCCTAGTTCAGTTCTGCTATCACTAGGGAATATCTCATCTTATTTTGTTCCATTTTTCAGCCACTTTTTCTGTGACATATCCCAAATTTCTGCACAAATTTCTGTAACTGTCACATTCTCAGGATTCCTTTCTCGCATACAAGCATATTTATCCAAGTATTCAAAGATGAAAAGTATTTTCCACTAGGTCCTTGGAAAAAATTCATTTCTGCCTCACTATATGAGGTTATCGTGTCGGAAGTAAACTTAGTCATATAACCTTCCATAATATTATCAACCCAAAAATCAACAGCCCTCAATAGAAGGTTGCTAGTACTTTTTAGTCATCGAATCGATCGAGGGTTCCAATCCATTGGTTCTCTTCCTTGGAAGTTTCTTTGTTGGGTTACTAACTTTGACAACCACTCATTCAACACAAGAAGAAACTCAAAAAATAAAATGTCATGAATATTTGTATAAAGGTATTTCCCTAACCACTTCATCGGATTCAACCGAGATCCTCTACTTTCTTCTTGTGCAAACTCTAATGCTTTAAAATACACCCAGTCTTCGATTTCAGGCTTTGTCAGATGCCACAACATATCCCTCACAAAATGATTCACGGTCCTGGAAGCGGAACCATTTGTTGGTGTTTTCTCCCTTTGACCCAGGTTCATTCCCTCCTTCGTGCACTATAGAGCCCAAGATATTGACTCGATAGAGAAAGGCTTAGTCGATAGCACCTGCGATGTAGATGCAGTCTCACCCAAGATATATCTTTATGGGTAACTTCCAAAACTAGGTTTCTGTAGTTGGGTGGGGGATTTCTCTTCCCCTGGTATATGAAGCTAGGGGGTGGGTTACTTATAATTATTATGGACATTTAAGGTGTGACTCTATTCGTCCTTCAATTGATGTTACAACAGTAAATATAATGGATTATAGGAAATTACGACTACAACAGTGTGCCAGATACATATAAAATCATGCGTAAGAAAATACATAAACATTTATTCATAGTAAACATTCATGCGACACAAACACATTCGTCATTTACACATTTGACACAGTATCTAACGTGGA
The DNA here is from genome assembly GCA_001517045.1 of Pseudotsuga menziesii. Taxonomy (NCBI): domain Eukaryota; kingdom Viridiplantae; phylum Streptophyta; class Pinopsida; order Pinales; family Pinaceae; genus Pseudotsuga; species Pseudotsuga menziesii. The sequence continues at coordinate 929,887 of LPNX010085308.1, forward strand.
AACCCATCCGGAAAAAAAACACAAAGGTGCTCCTCATCTGGAATGAGAAATATATGGCACCTTTTTGTTTGCGCGCTAAGCTACAAACTCTATTCTAGATCTTCTTATCTTATCTATAAGGACTTCTCTCTCCTCTCATGCTCTCTGTTCTTCTATCATTGTTTCTTCTCTACTTGACTCTACTTTTGATCCACACACAGACGGGATCAACTCAAACTCTTCTACAACTCTGCGACTCTACTATCAATCCACACACACCTGGATCAACTTGATATTCTCTACACTTTCACACACTCTGTTGTATACTTCTTTGACTCTTCACAAAACAACTAATAGAATCCCTACTAAACTGAATAGCTGAGCAACAACTACAACATATAGGTAAGAAACCACACACATCCCAGGTTCTTTCTTCTTATAGACTCTTACATGTCATTATCAGCTGACTTAATTATGTTAGCCGATAGGATGTCATTCCTATTCTAGCAACACATGTCAGTAGGAACTAACGGCTTGAATTACAAATATGATTTCATTTCTTAACACATGTGTGAATTCCATCAACTCTAACCAACCTCGTACCCACGATCTTTAGGAATTGTCGATTTCTACCCATTGCACCGATGCACGCTTTCTGACATGGTTTCCTCCATCACAGTCGATCTCATTGCATCTTCTCCTTCTGTTATGACTTCTCTTCTATCGTGGCTTCTCTTATGTCATGGCTTCTATTGTTTCGTTAACTCTTTCTTCATGAACTCTCTTCCTTTGTGCAATTTTCTTTTGTCGCAACTTCCTCTCTAAATACTTATGTCCTTATCTCTTTCTTCCTTATCTGATTCTGTTCTTCCTTCATTTGCTTTCTATCATAGCACCTTTTCCTTCCCACGACCAAATTCTTATCTACTTGGACAAAATTCTAACTGAAATCTGCTTATCTTTCCTTGGGGCCAACAAACAATAAGTTTTTAAAGCATCTTGGGAAGCTTAGAGCACATTGGTTGGGACCATATATTGTCATTGAGATCACTGAAGGAGGAGCGGTACAATTTCATAAGTTAGATGGTACACCTTTCAAGGGATTGGTGAATGGAAGTTGGCTCAAGCCTTATCAGGATAGCCACAATTTGGTCAACTAAGAGTTCAAAAAGAGTTTAAAAAAAAGAGAAAAGAAAAATAAAAAGACAAAAAGTCACACAGATATGAGTGTTGTTTATGAGTGTTAATTCTGAAAAATTTATGAGATTTTGGTTGCAGACTTTCTGTTTTTTGCAAGAAAACAAAAGTGTCTCATATTATATATGTGTCGCAATAAAATAAATTTTGTCGCAGAATCTATGCTTGACGCTGGAAAATGCTTTCCATCGTACAATGAATTTTGGTCGTAAGTGACAGTTGGCTAGCAGTTAATGTGAGGATGTAGGAGATTTCAACGATGTTATTTTTGGTCACTTCAACCATTAATGCACTATAATTACCATTGAAATAACATGTGAAGTGATGGTTTGATTGGCAGTTTCCTTGTAATGATTAGAAGGATTGCTCCATGTAACAAAAATCACTACCACCTTTTCACTTATTAAAGGAACGTGCAAATTAATGACTTACGGATAGAGTAAACATATATCATCTTGACGTCGAAGTTTACAAATTCATTACATCTAACTAATTGAATTGAGCTAGCTATCTTCAACTATAAAAGATGAAGCTATTTTTCATAGAGTATGGTCATTGCTGTCTCAATCATAAGAACCGTTCAAGAATCAGGCGTCAAGACTCCCTCACCTACGTCGATAATGGAAGAGCACATTAGGTTGTTTCACATCCAAAGCCAAGGATTGAAGTCAATTTAATGTCGGACCCGCCCAATTTATCAAAGAGGAAATATTCTATAAGTATAAAACCATGATCAATTACACCTCCATAAGACAATGAAGCAATAGAGTCAGCATCCATGTTTCCTGGTTATTTTCCACCGCGACCAACATAAGCACCAAAGGTCGCTGTCAGTAGGAATGAAAACTATCATTTGGTACCCTAACAATACCAAAAGGTGTTCGAGTGACGACAAACATCATACCCAATTTGAATAAATTAGGGTTTGTCAATCATGACCTATGCAAGTTCCCATAACTTTCCTTGGAGAGATATATGACCAATGTCAGGGAAACTAAGGATGGTATGATTTACATTGTTCCAATGGAGTGGTCCAAAGGATTGGATAAATATGGGTTGTTGTCACTGATGCACATGCCACACTTTGGTCGCACAACAAAACTTAGCACATGCATAAAGAAAATTGTTTTCTTCTTTCATGGAGGATGTCTATGGCTCAATAGAAATATCCTGGTAGATGTCAAGTTTATATCATATATTATAGGAATTCCCCTTGCAGGAGTTAACCTAGCACCCTTTTTCACTGGGAAGGATCAACATACAGTGTTGACCAACAAAAATTAAGGGAAAATACAATCTGGCAAGAGATACGAGAGGCTTTACCATCGACTCCATGAATGACATTTCTTTTTGGTTTGTATCCAAAGTTATATCTAGCAAGATGATCAAAAAAATGTGATCGAACCAGTGTACAACATGTACAATCATTGTTGCAGAGAAGTGTGCAATCGGAGTCCAGATAAATTGGACAACATATTTGTTGAATGAGTTACTAGTGGATGCAGCTAATGCACAAGATAAAGGTAGCCCCTTTCATTATCCATGGATTTGAATTCTAATCTCATTTTTCACGTGGGAAGAACCAACAGAATATCAAGGGGTATATGTCCCCATGACCTATAGAGGACTCTAATATCAAAATCTTTGGTTCGACAAGGAGAACCCATATAGACAAAAAGATAATAATATCGAGTTTTTCCTCAAGCGGAAGGACTTTGACATTTCATGAGGAAACAATCAAGAATAACAAAGGAAACTATCAAATGGTTTTGAAATATTATCATATTTTTGGTTGGGGAACATCACATCTTTTTGCAGCCTCGAAAGGACCCCCAGAACCAATGGTTAGCGACACAGTTTTAGCTAACCAATGAAGAAATTGAATCCATTGTTGAGGATTATCATGGAGAATGGAGAGTACCTATCGCATACAATCAACTATTTTTTCACAAGAGGAAATGTGATAGGATGACCCATCGACAAAGAAGAATGGAGATCAAGGGGGGGGTTAACCAATAGAAGAAACCCTAATAAGCTCTCACAGTCGAGATGAATCCAACGTGACTCTAAGAGATCCATAGTTGGGTGATAAGAAAAAACACTAAGAGAAAACTGATAAAAGTCGCAAGAAGAGAAAGGCTGACCATTCATCTAATGTCGTTGTTCTTATCGATGATGATTACAATATAATATTTGATAAGATGGATGAGTTAGCTAATGAAATCTACATTAGAATGAATGGACATCATACCTAATTGATAAGAAAAATTGTATATTTACTGCAAACACTTTGTAAAGCAGTAAAATAATTCAGGATAGAGGTCGATGAAGCACCACCATCGACTGTGTTGTAGGATAAAGCTAGCCCATATGAAGAGCGACCTATCAAGGCACCATCGATGACTACACAATCAACAATTCAAGTGGATGGTTAAGAAATTGGCCTAGGAAGGACAAAGCTTAACACTATGGTCAAGGATCTTGGCCATGTGACCATAAAATTTCTTGCGGTGCCAATGTATCAGCTATATGATAATCAACATGTTGCAGTTGAAGATATAAAGCAAAGAGAGTGGGACATATTTGGACAACTAAAGACCTCAAAGAAAACAATTTCATTACTCAAGCAAACAATCAAGGAGAATGAGAATAAGGCAAAGAATTGGGAGAATGACAGGAAGTGATTGGAAGTAATTGACACCCTTACTTGTAGAAATTTTGTAGAAGAAGGCATCACATGAGAAGATATGTTTGCAAATAGCAAATTTTTTTTGACTTGATGAAGTAGCTGAGAACCTCCGCAAGTGGGTTGCAGAGCTGGAGTAAAAAATCAAAACCCAGTGCACCTCCATAAGTACTGGAAGAATGAAGAAAAACAACCACTGAGGCTGCGATGAAGAATAAAGAGGTAGAGGCACTTTGTGCTAGAGAGATAGAGCAAGATTCTCAATCATGGGAAGCTTTGATCGACAATGAAGAATTAGAGTAGGTTACAGAGTAGTTACATGCTGCCGAGGTATAATTTAACAAGATGAAGAATGGATTAAAGAAAATGGGTAAGGTTGTCGACATGAAAAAACTATAGCAGCAAGTAGCCAAACTGTAAACCCATAAGCAGAAAAGAATCAACTGGGTCGCAAAGTTGCAGGAAGAAGCATATAAGGTAACATGCATTATTCAACTTGTGCAAGAGAAAGTGAAAAAAGCCTTAGGATCGATAGGATTGACAACTTCGGAACACATTAGTTCCAAACTTGTGGAAAAACTGAGAACAATGCAACATGAAGTGTGATAGGAAACTACACAGGTTGTGAAAATATTTTAGGATTTTCAAAGTAAGGTCACAATAACAGAGGTTTCATACTAATGTGGCTCTAGCCGAGCCATAGGTGAGTGTTGGGGGCCTGTTGGCTCTAGGGAAAAGTAGACATAATAATGATTGTAAAGATGAAGATTCTGGTCGCAAGACAAGGAAATCCATGACAGAAGGAGTTGCGACGGAAGAGGAATAAAGCAAGTAAAAAAGTAAAGTTCGACTGATTTTGAATTAGTTAGACCAAAAGCTTGGTTTTAGTAATAAAGAATGATTGTATTTTGTGCCAATGGTGCCTATTTTTTGATATAACTAAATGTATTAAAATAGAAAGATAACTTTTTGAGTGACAGTTGAGAGTCAATGACTTGGTATTGCTTTAATAAGGAGTTCATCAGTCTCTCGGCTGCAATTCCATCTCTGAGCTGGGCATGATTCCCACAAGGAATAAGGGAACAACAACATGCTCACACATAGCCAAAGACATGTCAAAATCCATCCAAGCCAAAACTACATTTGGGTTTATCAGGATGCTAAGGAGGTGGAACGGTTGAATTCCTAAGCTAGTGATTTCAACAGAGATATGGACACCTACACAAGATCTGGCTTAGCTTTCCCAAAACCTACACACCCAACACAAGGAAGCATTCCCTTCTCTACAACACATCCCTTCAAGCTATTCCTTCCCTTCCAGTGCTCTTCAGGGTGTGCAAGAAAGAATAGTAAGACCCTCTTCATCTCTCTGTGAGGTTCCTTCCTACACTAGGTTTATCAAGCTAATTCTTCCCTCTTCCACTCCAAACTGGTTCAGACCAAAACAAAGGATGCACACACAACAAAATACAAGTTCCAAGTTTGAGGAAAAAAATCTTGGGAACCAAAAACAAAAATGGAAAATGGGTAAAACAACCCTCTGATAGCACTTCGGTTTCCAGAGACGTTTATGGGAATCACGTGGGTAAAATGGCCTCAACGAACACCTAAAAATCATGGGTCTCTTCTACCATTAGCTGTGCAACCAAAAACGGGTTTTCCCCGGCCGGGTAATGAGTAAACAACAACAAAAACATCAAGGAAAGAGCCTAGCCACTGAGCATTTCCAAATCGACCTCCCAGTCATGGGGAAAAATGAAGAAAACTGCCAAAACGTGAATGGGAAATGAACAGGAGCTCCAAAAACGTGGGGAAGAGGAGGACATGAATGCATTATGGAATGGGCAGACATTTTTGGGTTTTTACTTGGCCAAGAAGTCAAAACATGATTTTAAAAAACTGATGGCTTCTCAAATTCGAATTTGACTGCCATACTCTTCCCATCCCCATGCATTAACTAACTCAACCAATTTATGGAAGAATTGAATGATTGGGCACAAAAGACAAAATGGGTAGTTGACAGTTTTATGGGTTTCCCCTTTGACATTTGACTTTACCCTATTGGATCAAGGGTTTGAATACCCCCCCCTCTTATTCCTTATGAAATCATGCCCCCATCTCTTTAATGTTGCATTGGCATAGCTGGTTGTGGGTCACTTTTAATTAAATTGCATATTTACATGATGTCCAAAATTATAATGTGCTATCGGCTAGCACGATAACCATCGGCATCGATTTTTAATTGCTGAAACATAAAACACTAAATTGACGGTGGGGCCTTTGCCTTTAGCTCCACACTATGATTAAATACAATATTTACATCATATATAATTTAATGCAAACGGGGTCAAAACCGGGGTGTTACATATATGTCTTCCAGCAAGTAGGGGATAAGGAAGTGTCTGACGAATTATTGTTGTACTAAGTGTTTCTTTTAAGATGTTGAGCTAGAACTTGTTTTAGACTTAGATGCCTTTTCAAACTCTTGACTTCTAGCCTTTTTCTCATTACAAGGTTATTTTAATATGTCTCTGGTGGTATGAACATTTCTCTAATTATTCTTAATCTCTATCAATGTTTGTAGTAAATCCTCATTCACTTCTTGTTGTCCTTTCCTATCCCTCATGTTTTCATCTTTAACGCTTTGAAGTTTTTCCTTCAAACTTTGCACATTTTCCAATAACTCAAATTGTGTGACAGTTCTTTGGGTATCATTTAACTCAACCGTACATTTGCTCGCCTCTAGGTGGTCAATTAAGATTTCCATGTTAACTAGAGGCTCTTTCATTAGTCATGTTTGCTTGGATTCTAATTCTTCTATCTTGAATTTCTAGTCCAGTGTATAAGTTCTTTTTTCTAGGCTAAGGCTTCCCAAGCCCTCTCAAACTTAGTTCTATTCTTAGCTGTATTTATTGTCAAATTGAATACTTAAGAAGACATAGAATTCTGGTTTCCAAAAATGTTTGACAAATGTGGTTGTGTTTGTCTTGGAAGTGTCATTTATCTTTTGATTATGTAATCTAATGTGCAAAAAATAGCTCTCATTTGTTTTTAAACCAATAGTAAACCTATGAATTATTAATAATTCTTTATACAAAAATGTGTAATGGTAACCATGTAAATTGGGCCACCTCGACCTAAATAAGCCCACTGTTATTCGTGGCTCCATTCTCCTCTTGGGTGGAAAGCTTAGACATCTAGGAATTATTTTGTAATGTAAATACTAGATACTCAAGGAATGTACCCGTGGATTAACGTATAAGGGCGACCGACGATGAATTGGAAAGATGTATTCGACGCATATTTGACAATCATTGCTTTTATTGCACTTGTTTTTCTTTTACTTTGAGGCGTTTGTCTCTTTTAGTATATAATAATATAATACAATTATTTATTATGGGCAAATGAATTGGGGGTTAAATCCCTGGATTTTGGTTCCGGAATCCTTTTTTTTTTCAGAAAAAAAAGCATGTCCTTGATATTCTTTATTTAGAATCAAAGGGCAGTGTTAACACTCACCCGAAAAGAGTTACATATCAAAGACAACACAGTATCATATGAGAGATCACATCCATACTGTGGCCAGGGGGAAAGACATACAAGAGAGAAATGTCCCATCAGATATTAGTCACATCTTCACAGGGGTCTCATGTACTCATCCAAATCTATCGTGAACCAAGGGGATTCCGAGCTGCTGTTCAGAATCAACCACTCTTTAATTACATCAAGCAGTAAACAATGAGGATGCTATACTCCACACATCCAAAGCTCAAAAGAGCTGAATCGAGTCTCTATTGACCAAAAGGTCATTCTTAAATTCAGAAAGACAGCCAGTACCAGGAGTAAGTGTGAGTGCTGTTTTTGAAAGGCTGTCAGTAATCCGGTTGTGTTCACGATAGATGTGACTGAGTGTGAGACCCGGAAAGATTCAGAGAAGCTGTTGAGTTTCCCTACACCAGTGATGGAGATCTAGTGGGGTGAGGGCAATAAGACCCTTTGCCCAATTTATGATAACTTGTGAGTCACCATATATATGGGTCAGTGGGGTATTCATCATTTGGGAGGTGAACAAAAGGGCCCAAAGACCCAGAAGTTCAGCTTTTGTGTTGGTGCCATATCCGACCCCTAGCGCACAGTCCAAATGGTGATGTTTATTAAAGAACAAACAAAAACCAATGCCCGCAGCTGATGAAGTAGAGGCACCATCGAAAAAGCCACATGGGTAAAACATGTTCGGTAAATGTCCAATCCTTCTTTCTGTTTTTTTCTTCTGTTTGCTAGAAGGAGGCCGAGAGAGTAACAGATATGCAGAGTTAATGATCTGATAGAAAATTCCACTGACAGTCGGCTTTTGTCCATCAAATATAGCTTTGTTCCGAGCTTTCCAAATTGCCCAGATGGTATGATGCGGCAAGAAGAAAATGGAGGAGCTGCGAGCATGTGTTTTGACCCAAAATGCCAAAAACATAGTAAAAGAGTCAAATTCTGAAGGCAATAAGATATGAAACTGTTCACATAAAAGTTCCTGTAGACGTTTCCAGAAAGAATAGCAAGAAAAAAGGTGTGGAACAGTCTCCTCCTCAGCGTGACATAGCAGGCATATACCCGGTCCCATTTTGCCTCTTTTTTGAAGATTGTCCCATGTGAGGACCTTATTCTTTAGCACAAGCCACGCAAAACAGCCAATTTTCCTCGGAAGTCTTAATGACCAGAGTGAAGAATACATGCAATTACCTGGAGCTGGGTGATGTGAATCAACAATACATTCATATGCTGTAGCAGCTGTGATATGCCCATTTTTTTTATTGTAATCCCAAAGGAGAATGTCCTGATTTTCTGTAAGACGAATGCCCGAACGGATCAAGTGACTAATAAACCCGTCCCATTGTGTTTTCCAGTCACCTGCAATGAGAAGTTCTTCAGCAGTATACCAGTACTTACAAGCATCCGGGAGAATATTGCGGGCCTGAGCAAGGGATATAATACCTAAGTCCTCCAATTAGTGTCTCAGCCCCTCTGAAAAATGTAATGATTCAGGAATTCCATAAATTGGGTCAATTCCAATCTTAATGTCGATACCGTTACCAACCTGCCATGAGAGTTGTTTGCCCATCCAAGGAATCACCTGAAGGAAACCACGCCAGATAATTGATACACCCCTTGTACTGAAATGTTTGCCCCGAAGCCATGTGACCACAGAATCACCTTTCAGATACTTAGCAGAAAGCACCTGATTCCAAAGACTGTCACAGAAAAGAACATCCCAAATTTTTTTTTAACGAAGTGCAATGCTTGACCGAAAGAAATTTTTGATGCGCCAGCCTTCATGTTTTTTTGGCCACGATAGATCATGCCAGCTGACTAAATGATAGCGGCGAGAATTGCCATTTGAGCCCCACAGAAAGGAAAAGGTAATACTTCTGAGTTTATTCAGGATAGCCGCCGGGGCAGGTGCCAAACCCATCCAATAGACAGGAATGCTACAGAGTACAGATTGAACCAATACCAGCCTACCCCCCAATGATAGCAACTTGTGGGACCAGTGACAGATCTTTTTCTCAAATCTTTTAACCAGCCAGAGCCAGTCTCTAATTTTGTAGCTGTGTGGTTTAAGGAAATAACCCAGGTAAGTAAGACCTTGAGTAATGGGAGACATTCTGTAGGGAATGGATCTAGAGAGACTGAGAAGTTCTGAGTCAGGAATATTATGGTGCAAGATGACTGACTTGTCCAGGCTGATCGACATACCCGTAGCTTAGCAAAAGGTATTCAGAATAACTTCAAAAGCAACCCATTCCCGAAGAGAGCCATGCCCCAAGACAATAACATCATCCACAAAGAGCAAATGTGTTAAAGCTAGGGTAGGCGAGATCTGAATACCCCTGACAAGACCATTATTACGAGCATCAGTAATAAGTATACTAAGACCTTCAATGACCAAGATAAAGAGTAGGGGAGAAAGGGGACAACCCTGACGGATACCACGAGAAGCAGGGAAAAAGCCTGAGGGTATCCCATTGATAAGGACAGCAAAGGTGGCAGAGGTAATGCATCCCATGATCCAATTAACTGTCTGAAGGGGAACACCAATTTGAAGAAGGATGAGTCGAATGAAGGACCAATTTACTCTATCAAATGCTTTGACCAGATCAATTTTAAGAAGGACGGCACAGAGATTTTTTGTTTTGATAGAGTGAAGAGCTTCCTGAACGATCCCAATAGGGTCAATGATCTGTCGGTTCTTAAGGAATCCATACTGTTGACGGGAAATGCTGAGATCAAGGAAAGGTTTCAGCCTGACTGCAATAACTTTGGAAATAAGCTTATACAGAAGGTTGCACAAAGAAATGGGTCTGAAGTCTGCAAACGTCAGAGGCTTGTCTTTCTTAGGGATGAGGGCAATGAAAGTGGAGTTAAGTGAAGCAGGGATAACCCCAGACACTCTGGTATGATCAATGGCAGCAAGAAGTTCATCTTTTAAGAGATCAAAGAAGAACAAATAAAACTCCACCGGCCATCCATCCGGCCCAGGGCTGCGATCTTTTTTGAATGATTTAAGAGCATGTTCAATCTCCCCCATAGTAACAGGACATGAGAGATCAGAAGCTTTCTCCAGAGGGACCATCCGAGGAAAAAGCTGAATAACCCTAAGTTGTTGGAAAATACATGAACCCCCATCATCCATGAAAATATGCGTAAAATGCTTCATACCGAGAGATTTGAGGGTTTCTTCATCTTCAAAAATAGTGCCCGAGTCATCTGCTAAGGACCAAATCGAATTCTGGTTTCTGCGGCCAGAGGCAAGCAAATGAAAATATTTAGTATTGGAGTCCCCTTCGAGGGACCATTTTGTCCGACTCTTTAGCTTCCAGGTAAGCAAGGTGTGGGCTAAGATCTTCTGCCTAGCAGTTCTAAGGAATGTGAGATGGTCCAAATCAGAAGAAGTGAGAGTACCATGATCAGAATTATTTAAGAGAGAGGAAATCTCAATCTCAATGGCAATGAGATCCTGGTCTTTCTGGGCCTGCTTGGTTCCGGAATCCTATTTGTGATATTTCTCTCTCGGACTAGCCTATGTCATCAACTATAAATATATTTAAAAAAATACAATTTTTTAAATAAAAGAATTGGTATATATATATATATATATATATATATATATATAAAATTTTGTTCTTTCTAGAAATACAATGATATGTAATATTTATATCATATGTAAAGTTTTTAACAACCATAACTAAGTAGATCCAAATGTACAAACCTTTAATAATAAAAAATTGACTATTTTCAAAAGAAAAAACATAAATATTTCCAATAACAAAACTAAGTATAGAAGAGTAATTTATAACTATAATAATAATAATAAATGTTTTTTTGATAGTCTTAAGTACATCCAAATATACAAACCTTTAACAATAAAAATTTGACTATTTTTAAAAGAAAAACATAAATATTTCCAATAACAAAACTAAGTATAGAAGATTAATTTATAATAATACTAATAAAAAAAATATACTTTCTTGCTATAGTCTTAAGATCATAATTTATAAAATAAAAAAAATAATATTCATTAAAATAAAAAACCCTAACCTCTTCCCAATGCAAAAATAAATGTAGAGACTAGCCTTAACTAAATCAATAACCGTCCTTGAAACTTTTAAGTTATGAACAAATTAAAAAGAATTTAAGCATTAGTAAACTTATGTCTAATCTCTTTTCTGAAATAAAAGACTCAAGAATAAGTAAGTATGCATAAATCTTTCTTAATAGATAAAATTACATAAGAAAGCAGAAATTAAGATACCTCCATACTTGGTCTTTTGGGTAAATGAAGGAATTGCGAGAGTTGTAGAAGCAAAAGGAAATTCAACCAACACAGAGATTGAGAGAGGATAAGCGGAAAGCAAGAAAGTGGTAGATTGAGTGTCGCTGTACGTATCAAAGGATTGGTAGTCGATCTATAGTTATGGTGGAGCTCTATAATGCTACTACATGTTGTGATGGTGTATATTTACTAGCACTCTTCACCCTTCTCTTCAATAACTTGGATTGGAGTGGTATATTAAACAAATACCAAGGGATGGGTTTTGAATAGAACACTTGGTCAACTTATTCATACTCATTGTGTAGAATGCATGGATCTAGTGTAGCTGATATCACATCAACAGTAGTCAATGGTATTGGTTCTATTCATCCTACGAATCACTATGTTAAAGACATTGTAGAGATCTCATGTATAAGTAAGCATCCTTAGGTTGTGAGCTCTATTGATCACTAGATATGTATGAAATAGTATATATAATCCATAACAAGGTAAGATGTATTACTAGTATTCCCATAATCAAGAAGTATAAGCTATGTCACAGAACCAGAATTACCCTTATATAGTGCTATGAGTTATTGGAATACTTAAAAGTATAACTATATCTAATTTGACCTATGCAATATTTTTTCACTTCTATAAAAACTACTTTGCCAAGTCCAAAACGGTATCTAGATAGTTATTCAAACCATGAATGTCAACAATGAAAATGAAATCATTATACCTTCAAAAGAAGGCATTTTCCAAAAGATTTTAATTTTATTTGCAATTTGAAAAACAAAGCTAATAGATTATATCTAATATAGTGGTATGAATTATTGGAATTCTTAAAAGTATAACTATATCTAATATGACCAATGCAATATCTTTTCACTTCTATAACAACTACTTTGCCAAGTCCAAAACACTATCTAGATAATTATTCAAACATGAATGTCAACAGTGAAAATGAAATCATTATACCTTCGAAAGAAGACATTTTCCAAAAGATTTTAATTTTATATGCAATTTGAAAAACAAAGCTAATAGATTATATCTAAACTTCATAAACACTAGTACTACTAATTAAGGAATACTTGCTTTAGTGAATCACTCAACCTCCAATACATTTTTAGTACCATTAAGCTAGAGCAATGAGAAATTATGCTTTATTCAATGAAATGGGTGAGAATTGCAAAATAAGTAGATATAATTTTCCTAGATGAGATGTAGACATGTTTTCACAGAAACAAGATACAAAATTAATTTTTATGGAAGAAACTAATAGGAAAAACTTGTCCCTTGTCAATGAGTATTGCATGAACACCCTCAACAAAATCATTCCTCGGTGAAATTATTAGAGCTATGCAATATTCTGCTTTCATGACACCATCTAACATAAAATTTAGTGAATAAATTAATATATTACAACCAACACAACTTCCATCTTGTAACTTTACACTTAAATCCTTTACTAGAGTTATCTACAATGGTCCAACATAAACCAAATATTTGCAAAATTTACCTTAGAAATATCATTTTCATGATCTCCATGGGTAGGAGGAACAATTGAAAAATGGAGCACCTTTTCCCAGTCTTGAAAGTGCATCTTTTGCCCAGTCTTCCACTGTTAACATATTATGAGTTAAAACATGAACCATGTAAAGGAGGAGGATTAAAATAATACAATACACATGTAAATTTCTTGTGTCTCAACATAAACAAAATTATAATGGTTGAAAAATGATCAAAATAACTAGTAAGAACATCAAGATCGTTTTAGAAGTCCGAAAGGCATGTCTAGGATCAAAGAACAGTGAAATCATAAGGCCATATCCAATATATTTTACCACTAGCATTAGAATAACAAAACTATCATTAGCTAGACCAGGGACAAATGGGTAATATATGCACTAAAGAATGGAGTCAACACCTAGAAAGAGGTTGTAACACTAATTTATACTCGATATTAAAAAAATAAAAATAAAAAATTGAACTGCTGTAGAAGGGGTGAAGGGAAAAAATGACAAAAATCAACAAACTAAGGATATGGAAATCCATCTTCACCAACATATTTATCAATTCTATATTATAATGTTCAATGTTTGATCCCCCATTGCTTTCATTCCTTGTAGACAAAGTAGGAATTGACATGATTTTCTGATCATTTTGATCTTTCTTTTTCTCGGAGAAATTTGAGTTAACCTACCTTGACTGTACATCAAATTTAAATGCAATATGAATCTTAGAGTGACAATGAACTCTATACTTATCTTGAAAGTGAAATTTATTTCAGTATAAGTTCTTTGTAAGTAGTTGGAAATTTTTTAACATCTTCCACCCTCAAATCTCCAACACTTGCATACAACAAAGGATATTCTCAAATTAGTTGAGCAATATGAGCTGCATGCAACACAATAACAACCCCTTTCTCTTTTAGTTTTTGTATTGATGTTCTAAGCTTTTCTAGATTGTCTTTCACATATGCTTTATTACTCTTAGACATCTTTGCAATAAATATTGGACGTTGTTTTTCGAATGGTCTACTAGCTTGATTTTCACATAGAGATTAGAGTTCTTCATATCCTTCCTTTTGATGTAATTTATGCACTTGCAGCTTTAATATGGCGTATTTTGACATGAATTGTACTAATGTTATAAAAGAATGGTTTGCATGATTGTAACATACCCAACAACCTCAATCAACCATGGATACCATAGGGCACCAAATTCTATATTTAAACTTAACATTTATACTCAACTTCTTTTTTCAGAAATTCATCTAATTGCACAATGGAAATAAATATACATGCTCTCCCAAATCATTTTATGCATATGTTATAAATTACATGCAATTCAAGCATTAAACAGACACCTAGCCACGCAATTCCACATACATAGACAATCATAAACAATAATTAAGCAATCTGTAAACATACAATTCACCATGGCATTCATAAACAATTAGAGACATATTTTCTCATCAATTATTTTCCAACTGACTACATGTGAAGGACATTCCTCCCAACCATAGGAACTGTTAAACCAAATATTACTTTGAAATGCCACCCCAAATCTGGAGCTATGAATGCACAAGGGAAAATATCTCCCTCAATTTCAGTCTACTCACTCGAGTCTCTCATGCAACCCACTGGTGCCTAAAACCCCCTCCACAGTTGTCCCAATTGTCAAATCTCCTTCCCCATAAACTTGCACAATATCAGGAACAATCTCCCTTCTTTGAGTCAACAATGCCTCGGGAAGCCTCCAGTTCCATTCTAGCACTCAAACACATGTGTAATACCCCATATGTCAATACTTAAGAATATAGTATTATTTGTTTTTTATTATGGAACATGGTTCTAATACTATGGAATTGGACATTTTATTATTATCATTATTATTTAATAAATAACCAACTCAACATGGAAAACTAACAAGAATGGGGGGCCATGGATTTCACACATGAGGTGGTTTGGGACTAGGATTTGTTGCAGGCTCCCTTATATTACATGTTGAACCCTATTTTAATTATTTTGGTTTACATAGGTACGATTACACCCACTTTGATGCTTGGTGGGACCCTCTTGGCTAGTGTTCCCTCCTTGGCTATTCCAATCCTCTTATGTTGCTCCTCATGTGCCAGTGCACCCTCACTGGCTATTTTTAGTATGCACTCTTTGAAAAATGTAACTCCCCTCTTGTTTCACCTTTTTCTATTATGGGAAAGGGAATCTCTAATTGTAACCTCTCTCTCATGAATTAAGTAATCGCCAATCAATTTGAGTTACATCTCTCAAAATTTGATGCATTACCTTGGGAATTCGAACGGATATAGAGGAGTTGAATTGGCTCTCTTTCACTATTTTCTCTCTCTATAAGCTCTCTAGTGTAGTGGAATGCTCATTTGTATGGGAAATACATGTGCTCGAGTAGGAGACGCATTATATTATAGGAACGTTTCAAGGTCTTTAATGAGTTTTGAAGACTTTGTAAGGTGATTGAAGATTCATCTATGCTTACACACAACATGATCCCTTATCCCATTTGTTATGTCTATCCAATCTAGATTTTAAATCCTAGGTGAGGGTGGTGATATACTATGGGATGGTGTAGCGAGAGGAGTCACAACTCACTAAGTAGTGCAGATGGAAGGGAAAGTTGATACGATGAAAGGTGTAGTTGTGGTATTCTCACAGTGTTGTGAAGGGTGCAACCATATGTTCAGGTTCATATATTTCTAAGAATTTATAGTTTTTGAAACCTATTCCATTAAATTTAGAACATCATTTCTAGTAATGAATGCTTTTTTCTTCACTCAAAAAGGTTTACATTTGAATGAGATACAACTATTTTTTGGGTGGTAGTGTTCTCGAGATTGAGATGAGCGCACCATACCTTTTCGTTTAAGAGTACCTGTCCTGTGGATCTATGGCCTCAACTTGGGGGTGAATTTCATATTGTAATATGCATGAGCATGGCATACCTATGGTTGGGTGTAACATTGTCCCGTTGAAGCTAGTTTCTTTTCATTAAGATGAGTATTTTGTTATAAGTTTATTTACCGTAATTTATCATATATATGTGTTCATGGATCTGATTTTGTTGTCGTTTAAATGACTATAGGTGGAATCCATGAGATTTATATATTTATCATTTATATGGAAGTATATGAAAACCTTCATATCTTGTTTTTTTAATGTTAATATGGTTGCAGGTGGCAGTTAGTAGATCTAATTTTTAACACTATTAGTATGGTTGATTGTGGCATCCTGTAGATCTCTTTATTTACATTGCTTATGATGGATTTGATATCTGATTATATTAAAGTTTAAATGGTTGTAATAGATTTTATATTTCATGTTTGAAATCATGTTAATGGATTTCTCATATCTAGTTACATTTCATGCATACATTTACCTTGCATAGCATGGGTATTGGAAAATGATCTACATTTGTATTCATGCATTTCATTTTAAAGGTTGAATTTTTATTTTTATTTTAGTGGCACTTTGGCATGTTTGCCTATCCTTAGTTACCTTTATTCCACTATTCATTACCTTGATTCATCATTTACCTTGGGTTTTTAGGTGTCCTTGGCCTTGGATTTGGGGCTAGGGATAGCAAACATGTTGGACAAGAAGTCTTCGAATTGGTAATGCAGACAACAAGTTGTAGGCCAGTTTTAGTTCTCTCACATACCCATATACCTAGGCTAATGGCATGAATAATTCGTATTCAATAATGGAATCTCAACTCTCTGTTATGGTACCAATCTATGTCAATCGATGGTGAATGCAAGGGAGGGGGATGAAATCTAAATGGTGTAAGAATACATGAGTAACAAACTCCTCTTAAATTTAATTTGTCACTTTTATAAGAATAGTTAAGGTTTCCATGTGGCCACTCCGAATGGACCCACTTTCCCCCTCTTAATCCCATCTTAGCATAACTAAATAAGGCTTAATCAAAGTATGGCTCTTAATTAAGGCTTAAACATATAAGTCTGAATATATAAGTTGAAGCCCACTATCACTTCCCCACTTATGGAATCATATCTCCTCATCTCTTCTTCATCCTTCTTCCTTTGCATCCATTTCGAGTTTTTATATTAATATAAATATGTACATTTTTAGATAGCCTTGGTTGGCATCCTGACCATTTATTTATGGATTATATCAATTTATATCAATATTTACAAATTTACATTATAGGGTAAAAACTGGGGTATTACAATGATAGACGGAATGACTTGTAGTACCATTTAAAAGAAACTTTGTTGCCAACATGTTCATGTCTAATTTTCTTTCTCCTGTTGAAAGAGACTTGGCATCCATATATTTTGAAGGACTCCGAAAATACCAAATTAGTAAATAAGTATTCAACTTTAGAGACTAGCCACTTGAGACTATCATCTATGTTGTTGAATATACAAAATAACAATGATTTTTAGAATCCAAATCAGATTTAATGTCTCAAATAATTTACTTAAAATTATTAATAGAAAATACATAGAATTCATAAAAAATCACATGATAGAATAACTTAGGAAGTAATCACACATTTTACACTCATATTTACCTTAGAAAACCCTAACTAGAGAAAAACCAACAACATATGAATTTATTAAAAAATTGTAGGATCTCATCTTGGGATAATGGACCTCCCGAGGAATATACAAAAAAAAATGTATCCTATCCTATCACACTTGGATGATACTTCCTTAGCTTCCCATTTTCTTCATTCCTTGGACCCTACCCTCACACTTGGATGGAAGTCCGTCTCCACCTAGTCAATGAGATCTCACTCACTCTATGTGACTATTGTGTCTCCTCTTGTCACTTAGGAAGGATTTTATAACATTAAAATATGTAAATAACTTTGTCCAATGCCATGTGCCATCTAATTTAATTTACATAAGGTAATAACAAAAGTAAATTCACTTTAATAGTTCAGTTTATTAAAGTGGAGTCTCCTAAGTCTGAGAGTCATTAATGATCACTTCCGCCTATAGACATTGTCCACGTTAAAGTTCCTGTATGATTGTACAAAAATCGACACCCCTTGTTAGAGAGGAAGGTACTTCTATGAGAGCCACCTATAATGTGTTCTCCTCTAACCTAAGCACACTGTGGCTCATATCATTCCACACAATGTTGTTCTTCCAACCTTGCTGGTGAGATGCTTCGTGATCAGTTTAAGTCACAAAATAGATGACGCTACATATTAGTGATATGAAGTTATTAAACTTCATCAAAGGCCTGCTCTCCCCCAATGTACTCCTAGGATATTATTCTTTCTCTTGAGCATCCATCAATGTCATCACATACCAACTAGGTCTCCTGGAAAAACGGAAGCATATAAATCCATCTTCCCCATTGAAGTTTTACTCCCCACACTGGAAGTCTGTGAACTCTTCTCACCCTTCAAAGTATTCTACTCCTTGACCTCTATTATAGAGATATATCCTTAATCCAATATCCCCTTGGACACACATCCAGGCCCGACCCAACAACCTATGCAACCCTGCCTGACACAAAGAATAACTGATGCATCTTGGGTACCTCTATTTGACCATATGAGTACATGTCCATTATGGAACATAAACATGTACCCTTAGTCCTCTAGAGTTGATACCAAGAGTAATTCATCTTCATCTCTAAAACATGCATCACCCTTTCCACCTCCAAAGATCCTCCTGACTCTAACTAGAATATCATTGTTCCAACCTCCTTTACTTCATGCACCATTACCAATTGACAAAAAGAGCACTTCCAACTCTTGGAGCTTAGATATTTTGCTTAAAGCTAACCACTACTACCCTGCTAGATTTTATTCTCTTTTCAATGAATCTTCATGTCATCCTCTAATCTCTAGAAGAAATTCCTTCTCCACCAATCTAAGTTTCTTGAGTCATTGTACTTTGCTCAAACAATTGATATAAAATGTATATTTAAAAAAAAAAAAAATGTATCTTTTCTACAAAGTGAATGACTCAAGCACGTGAGAAAAAATCATTCTTTGCTCCTATGTGCTCTCTTATGGCCTATATCTCTTAATTAAAGTCTATGGTTTCCTGATTTCATCTTATTGGTTTCTCGTCCTTCTATTTCTGCTGTTAGAGGCTCTACCTGGAAATGCAACCTACTGCTACCTATATTCCTTTTTGGGATTCCTAAGAATTTTCTAATGTTTACCTGATTGCTTCCTTGTCCTAACCAGAGGTTTCCTACTTGCTTCCCAAATTTTCTGGGTAGCTATGGGTAGCTTCTTGGCCTACTCAATATAATGTGTTCCCTGCCCAACTACTTAAACACTTCCCTTAGTTTTGATGAGTTTTCTCGATGTCTTTTTTTGCTACTGGTGGCTTATCTTGTCACCTGTCGGTTGCAGTTAGCCTAGCGGCTATGCACTATGGAAGTTTTTTGGTTGATAGCTATTTGTGGAAGCTACTAATGGTTGTGCCTATTGAATTTCCATTGTCAATGAAAGTACCAGAGGATACCCTCTGTTGTCTCCAATGCCTCAATTATACTTGCATTTTCCTCACTATCTCACTCGACGGATCTTTCTTAATTAGCTTGATCCCATGGCCACTTGTCAAATTTTATTTTACACTAGATCCTTTCCAACTGATCGATTGTGTCGTCACTTCTTTTTTCTATAGAGGCTATTATCTATTCTTTTAATGGTGCTTCTTTTCTCTTTAACCCCTCCTTTCATCCTCGGCTCAATCCCTACTACATCCATTTTGCAGATCTCCCATAGAATCCACACATCGGCACTTTCTCCACACTTTCAATCTTCTTAATCCCCGTTTAGCATGAGTCTCCAATGTTCTTCTTGCTCATGCAGCTCCATGTTTCCTTTCCTCCCAACCTATACTCATTTGCATGCTTCTTGGACCCTATTTTTCTAGCCACATGCATATCATGATCACTACTCCCTTCTTCATGGTCTGCACTGGCCAACAACTTGAAGTTGAGCTTGATTCATGTCCTCTCGTCATGCCTAGCTCCCCAGCAGTTCACAACCCTAAGTTGCAATTGCTTGCAAACATTCTTTGCAGGAGGATCCACCTCTATAACCACACTTGTACTTCCTCCTTCAAGACAACCATTTAAATGTCAACCTCGTATCTGTATCTTTGATAGTTGGTCTAGACTCCAGCTCTACCTAGCTGTTTGGCTCCCAAATCTAGCCACGATTATATCTCCATGTGATACACTCTCTCATGTGTTGGCTATTCAACTGCAACATGATTCTAGCCATCCTTATCTCGATTGTAGATTCCCTTCATCCAACGGGAAAGGAGAAAAGTCAACAGTTGACTCTGCTCCTTGCCTGTTGGATGGAAGGAATCTGCAATCGAGATAAGCTCAGGGCATGATTCCTGTATGGCTCGTATCGTAGCCCTATAGTCTTAATCCCACCTTTTTTAAATTTCTACGTAAATCTCTGAAAACATTGATTTCTGGCTCAATCTATTAGTAATTCTTTTATACCATGTTGATTTTTAAAACCCGGATCAAATTTAATGTCTCAAATAATTTACTTAAAATTATTAATAAAAAACACACTGAATTCAATGGAATAACTTGGGAAATCATTACACAAAAAATTAGGAAATGGAATAACTCATGAAATCATCACACATTTGAGACTCAAATTTACCCTAGAAAACCCCAACTCGGGAAAAACTAGCAACATATGGCTCTTGTCTTGGGATGATGGACTTCCTAAGGAATATAAAAAATAACAAGTAGCCAATCTTATCACACCTGAATGCTACTTCCTTAGTTTCCTATTTTCTTTGTTTCTCGGCCACTGCCCTCACACTTGGATGGAAGTCCTTCTCCACCCACTCAATGAGATCTCACTCACTTTGTGTGAATGTTGTGTTTCCTCCTCTCACTTAGGATTTATTTTATAAAATTACAATATCCAAAACTCTAATTCACTTTACAAAAGATAATAAAAAAAACACATTCACTTTAATAGTTCACTTTATTAAAGTAAATTTATAAAAAACACATTCACTTTAATAGTTCACTTTATTAAAGTGAATCTTACAAGTCTAGGAGTCATTAATGATGACTTATACATATAGACACTATCCATGTGGACATAAGTATCTCATGCTACAAAAATCAACTCTCCCTCTTAGCGAGGAACACACTTCTCTGAGAGCCACCTATAATCGGTTCTCCCTCTTACCCTAACATAGTGTCACTCACATCATCCTTTACAATAGCATTCCTCAAGCCCTATTGGTCAACTACTCCTTGATCATTGTAAGTCATAGAATCTATAAAGATAGACATTAGTTCCTTGAAGTTTGAAACTTCAGCGAAGGCCTTCCCTCCCTTAATGCCCTCCTAGGAGCTTGTTCCTTCTCCTAAGAATCCATCAAGGTCATCTCATACCAACTAGGTCTATTGGAAGCACTTGGAGGATATAAATACCTCCTCCCCATTGAATGTTTACCCCCCACATTGGAAGTTTGTGAACTCTCGTCACTCTTTGAAGTATTCTACTAGTTGACCTATGCTACGGATATCGATCCTTGATACAAGATCCCCTTGGACCCACATACAGGATAACCCGACAACCTATAGAACTTACCATGTCTAACACCAAAAAACACTATTGCATCATGGGTAGATATCTCTAACCATATGAGTACATGTCCATCCTGGAACACAATCCCATACCCCTAATCCTCTAGAGTTGAGATTGACACTAAGTCATCTTCAACTTTGGAACATGCATCATTCCTGCCAACTGTAGAGATCCTTCCAACTCTAAATGAAATGTCACTTTTCCAACCCCTTTACATGTATGGTGTTGACCCCACAAGTCTCATGGAAATATGAATCTCTCTCTAAAACAATGATGACCACATGCCTTATCCCTATCTATGGCTAGATGCACCAATTTCCACTAAGAAAAGAAACACTACTAACTCCTAGAGCTCAAATATAACTACTACTACCTTGTTGAATTCTCTTCTCCTTTGGATGAATCTTCATGTCATCCTCTGATCTATGTACGAAATTTCTGAGTTAGAGTCCTTTGTGGCTTAGATACTTGAGAAAAAGTCCATCTTTGCTCCAAAGTGGATGACTCAAGCACATGAGCAGAAGTCTCTCTTTTCTCACATGTAATCTCTTGTGGCCTATATTTTATATTTCCCGGAATCTTCTGCCTGAGGCTCTGCCCAGACCTATTTTTCCTTGCCCATTTATGTAGCCTACTACTGCCTAGATTCCTTTTTGGGTTTCCCAATAAATTTTTGCAGTCTTCCCGATTGCTTCCTGGACTTTCCCGAAGGTTTCTTGCTAGCTGCAATTTTTTTTTGTGCAGTTCTATGGTATCCTAGCCTACTTGAGTTGTTCTATAGCTGCTCAATTTTTTTTCGACCTATCCGAGGTATTCCCAGCTGCTTATTCTTCCTGGCGTATTTCTTTACTGTCGGCAGCTGCTACTATGATGTATCGGCTGCAGCTAGTCGATGGCTAGTCCATGTTGCAGGTGTGTGGATGATAGCTCATGGTAGTGACTTCTGGTGGCTATGTCCACCAAATTTCCCTTGTCGACAACAACACCGGACGATACCTTCTGTTGTCGGCGATGCATTAGGTGTGCCCTCATTCTACTTGCTACCTCTGCTTCACAAATTGCTCTAATCCTTGAGGCCATGACCAACTATCATATTTTATTTTACATTGAATCCCTTCAAGTTGCCTAATTGCACTGTCACTTCTTTTTTCTCTTCAAGTTTCCTAATTGCACTGTCACTTATTTTTTCTCTGGTGGCTATGATATACTCCTTGATGGCATTGCTCTTCTATCTTCCACCTCCTATCATCCCTGACGTAATACCTACTGCATACAATTCGCAGATCTTTTGCGGACTCCATATGCCAACATTTTCTCTATTGCGTCAATTGTCTGGTGCTTCAGCTGGCTCAAACCTTCACCATTCTTCTTGCTCATACAACTCAACGCTACCAATCTTCCCAATATATGCCCGGTTTCCTACTTCCTGGTCCCCGAACTGGTGGTCACACATGACCTATGCTCGTCGCTCCCTTCTTCACAGCCTCCGCTACCTATCAGCTCGAATCCGAGTTTGATCCATGTCCTCCCATCATTCCCAACTCCGTAGCAGTTCACAACCCCGAGCGACAAATGTTGGCCAACATTCTCTACAGGCTAATCCATGTTCGCCGCCATGCTCGACCCTGCTCCTTCAATTTCGTTGTTTAGTAGTCAACCGTGCAGCTTCTCCTTTGATGGTTGGTCTAGTTTGGCTCCCAACTTGAGCCACTATGGCAGCTCCATGTGGTCTACTCTCTCATGTGTTGATCCTATGACTCGTGTGTGGCCACGCACGACCCGTATCATGGTCATATGTCTTGCTCCCTTTTTTTAATTTCTATGTAAATCTCTTCAAAAATCAATTTTCGTGTTTAGAGTCTTAGCCATGCTCTGATAACATGTTGATTTTTAGAGTTCAAATCTGATTTAATTTCTCAAATAATTTACTTCAAATTAATAGAAAATATATTGATTTCACAACAAATCACCCATTGGAATAATTGAGCAAATCGTCATACATTTGACACTCAGATTTACTTTGGAAAACCTCAACTCGGAAAAAAAGAGAATCATGGGCTCTAGTAGTGGCATAATGACCCTCCCAAGGAATATACAAAACAACAAATAGTTTAATCTTCCTTAGCTACCCCTTTGTTCGGTTCATCAACCCTTTTCCCCACATTGAGATGGAAGTCCTCCACCCACTCAATGAGATATTACTCCCTCTATGTGACTATTGTGTCTCCTCCTCTCGCTTAGATTTAATTTTATAACTTTACGATATACAAATACTTTGGGTCAATGTCATGGATTTCCAAATATCAATGGCACACTAATTTACTTTAACTCTAATTCACCTTAGATAAGGTAATGGAAAAATAACATTCAATTTTATACTTCACATTATTAAAATGAATCTCCTAATTCTAAAAGTCATTAATGATGACTTCCATCTGTAGACATTATCTATGTAGAAGTACATGTTCAATGCTAAAAAATAAACAAGTAATTCAATGCAAATATGGATGGTTTTCCTTAATGATAACATAGATGAGTATGAGAAGAAAATGATCATCTATGAGAGGTTTTTTTATTTGTTGACATGTACACATTTAGTAAAAAGTTATTTATAACTATAGGAGTTGAGAATTTAAACTAAATTATCTAGGGGAGCCACGTATGTTATTAATTTTTTACAACTCCTTCCCTAAGAAACTAAGGTGTTTTGGTTGTATATCCAATGACTTGGTTGGATGAGATGTTGCACTAGGCACATTGTTTCTGAAAGTTCATGGTCATGCTTTGAATCTTCTGAAAGTGATCCAAAAGCATGTTTAAACAATTTAGTCATAAAATATTTCAAAGAAAAATTGAATGTGTGACAATAAATAACCATTTCTCCCTCACTTGAGCTCAAATTGAATAATATTTTATACTTTAAAAAGTTTTTGGAAAGCTGAGCACAAAGGAGAAGATTCCAAATCAAGAGCTACTACAACCAAGCAAGTTTGGATTGTGTAATAATTAATTATACATTATAACCTTGATCCCAATCCTTCCAAACCACAATAAGACCATGGGTACCTAATAAACAAAGTCACTCTCCGTTCCAAGTTTTTAGGAGAGATTATCTTGGGGTTCTTAGAATTTTACAAGATGCAGCTTTGTTACCATTAAAAACCATTTGATTACATCACATATCATGCATTTACCTATATTGGATCGGTTCAGCCCAGTTTCAAAATATTTGTTCCAACAACGAATCTTCGGAACCCATTTTTTTTTGAAAGGATGACGGATTCAAAATTGTCTCCAATTCATCATATACCTTTTGATCATATAGGGTGCTCGGAAATGGTCGAAATAGTGAAATAGGAGGATCGCTATGACTGGACATCTTAATCCTCACTCCTCAAGTTGCATTTCTTGATCACCAATAAGCCACACTATTAACATTGATGTCAAGCATTTTAGGGAAAAATAGATGTTCTTATAGATTCAAATATTTTCATGGATGATATATAATCATATTATATGGATAAGAGATAATTGTGCCTTTCTATGCTAATATTCAACTGTGTAACCATTAAATACCTTGTTAGTCTATGGGTGTATATTTCACTACTTCTTTATGCTATTTTTTTATTTGGTTATTGAAAAACAATTTATAAAAAATTTGATTTGTGTCCTCTTGTAACAAGAGTCATGATAGGAACTCTCGGAGTTCTTATAAAGTTATAGACATAAATTTGATAAACAATTATGGGACTTGATTCAATAAATAAACTCTGCAGTCAAAATAAAGGCATATACAATGTTGTCATTCCATCCTTGTAGCATACAAACCGGAGTCGGCAATGAAGGTAATTTCGAGTAGTTTTGGTGGCAATTATGAGCCTTAAAAAGTCACCTACTATCAAAGAAACAACTAATTGTTGGTAGGAAATATGAAATTTTGAAGTAATATGATCTATCTATGCCTAATCTTGGAGGGCATCTAATGTGTCTTTTTAACATAGGTTTTTTCTAACTTAGAGAAGTTAATGATCTTGGTGCTTCTGATGAGAGTGTATCCACATCCCTTCAAAATAAGAAAAGGTAAAGGGGAGGATCCTATGGATGTTGAAAATGTTGAACATGAAATAGATTCAGAAATAGTTTCGAATATAGAAGATTCCCTATAGTATGACTTTTCGTGGGGTGCATCTTGGTACAATTGGAAATGAGACCTATAGCTAACAACCACAAAGAAAAAACAATCACACCCTTAAATCATCAACTTTTTTGAAGTGAAAACCTTCAACTTACTCTTTCTGAGAAAACTTGAAGCAAAGTCTAAGAGATTATACATTTCCGAAGTTCATGTAGCCAAATTGTCTAAGAGTCCTATATCATGTATTTGGTAGAAGGTATCAATAAAGCTTGACACTAGATTTTTTTTGGTAAATATGGGCATGATTTTATCGTTTACATCAACCATAAATATTCAGTTTTGAGCATTCGAGTTTATCAAATAGAGGCATATATTTACGAGGTAACATTGATTGGATTTATTAGGCATAGATTACCTCCAATGGAAAAGAGAATCTTCGACTAAGATAGAAATGAAGAATTGAACAACAAGATAGAGTTGATGTTTGAGGGATTATAAATACCCAATTTTAGTGAAATACAATAATTGATTTTGGAGTTGAACACAAAATAGATAATAACAAAGGGGAGCAATTGCCATCTCAAACTAGAATACATGGCATACATTTCTAGGAGGTTATTCCTGAAGTCACATGGGATGGTTTAAAGGCAGTTTTGAATTGGATCGTTGTATATAGTCCAAGTTGTGGGTGTAACAATATTGGACCTCTCTTTTCGATAATTTAGAATAGACCCTTCCTCAAGCTAGGCACACTCTCTTGTGCCATGTCTTAGTCTCATTCGTAGCATCATAAAGGGTCCTCTAATAGTTATCTCAATAGATTTGAAGGTTTTGGAAATATTAATTACTTGTAGATCCATATATGAGCCCAACCAACTCTGTTAGAGTCTGTATCAGTCAAGATCTTGTTGATTAGTTTGACAAGAGGGAAGAGTCCACAATTCAGCAATGTAAACCAGTCGAATTTATTTCTGAAGCTAACTTGTTAGGTAAATAGTTATTACAACTTTTAATGGAGAGTCAATCGATTCATGTAGAAGCAAATTTCAGGTTGCCTATAAATAGAAGATGAAGATTGTAAATTAAGTTAGTCACTAGAAATAATAGAGAGATAGAGGAACTCAGGGTGAGAAAAGAGAGAAAGACAAGTTGAAGCTCAAGCTTCTGTGTATGTGATTTAGTCGAAGAGCCAAATCTCTGTAAAAGTATCAGTCGGTGAGACGACAAGTTTGTAATACCTTTGTTATTTCCGCACAAGTTATATATATGAAATAATTTATGGTTGAATGCATGTTTATTTGGCTGCACAATATTTCCAGATTTACTTGTGTAAATGTCTTTCACAATTACGGTTGAGTGAAAGAACAAGAACTAATAAATTTCTCACTCCGTGAAAGTTCCAAGTTTTCTGGCACATTGGTCGACTCAAGTCTTCCTACATATTTGGGTATATGATTTATAAGTTATGTTGGATTGTTAATGTGTCCATTTTTACTTCATCTTACTTAGGTGAAAAGCATTTGTAATTTCTTAAGTCTTTTAGACTAAGAAACATACTTTGTAGATTTTGACTAAAACCAGACCAAACCAAGTGAACCGACAAGGTCGGTTGAGTCAACCAACTTGTGGTCGAAGAGGTCAACCGACTTGTGGTTGAAGTGATAAGCCGAATAGTGGTCGAAGAGGTCAACCGGCTAGTGGTCGAAGTGAAGTTACCGACAAGCTGTCAAATTAGTCGGTAGAACCGACAAGTAAGTCGAAGTAAATTAGTCGAGTCTAAAAGGCTGACCAAAGTTGATAAACTTGTCTAGTCCGGACTTAGACAAATTTCACCCGACAAGTAAGAAAAAGAAAAAAAGGTCAGTGTGAAAAATTAAATTTTATTATTAACTGAGTGGTAAACTCAAGTTTACTCGGCTCAGTTAAGGCTAATTGGTATCAGAGCAAGGTTTATATCAGAGCAAGGTTTAGGAAAGAAATCTTGTCTTAAAAGGTGGAAAATTAAATTTTCTAAGGAAAGTTAATTAAAAAAATTAAAAATGGCTTCCACTTCTGGTTCATTGCAAACTCCAATTTTTACAGGAAAGAATTATGAATATTGGCCTCTAACTATGAAGGCTTTGTTTATAGGTCAAGATTTCTAGGAGATAGTCCAGCATGGTTATGCAGAGCCAGCAGACATGACAACATATAACAATCTCACACAGGTTGAGAAAGATGTCTTGAGGGAACAAAGGAAGAAAGATGGAAAGGCTCTGTTCTACATACATCAAGCTATGCATGAAAGCATACTACCAAGAGTAGTAGCAAAAAATACTGCTAAGTAAGCATGGGATACATTGGAAACCGCCTATCAAGGTTTGGATAAGGTAAGGACATCCAAGCTGCAAATTCTGAGAAGAGATTTTGAATCTCTGTCCATGAAAGACTTAGAGACTGTAGACTCATTCTACACCAAATTTGTTGGGTTGATAAACCAACTAAAATCTCATGGAGAAGCCATAGAAGACCGAAGGGTGGTTGAAAAAATTCTCAGAAGTATTCCTCCAAGATTTGAAAACTTGGTTGTGACCTTGGAAGAACACACATACATGTCGACATTTACCATTGATGCGCTATAAGCTTCACTCATCAATCATGAACACAGACTCAGTAGAACACAAAAATCATTGGAAGGTGCATTTGCAACACAGTCATCCATAATCTGTGGTAGAGGCAGGGGGAGAAACAAGTTCTGAGGAAGAGGAAGAAGTTCTTCAAGAGGAGGACAAGGCAGAAGTCCTACAAATGTCAGTGGTAGAGGAGATAATCAGAACCCAAGTCAGCCAAGTGGCCAGAGGTTTGATAAATAAAAAATTCAATGTCATTATTGTAAGAAGTTTGGTCATTATGCATTTGAATGTAGGAATAAACAATATGACCAAGGAAGGCAAAGCCCAAATCAGTCGACCATCACCAGCACTTCAACAAGTGCAATGTTAATGGCATCGACATCTCCACTTGAATGCAATGCTGTTCAATAAAGTCCACATGACATATGGTACTTAGATTCAGGATGCAACAACCACATGACTGGTAATTTAAACTTTTTTTCCAGTCTAGACAATTCAGTTCAAACTGATGTTACACTTGGAAACAATGTCAAAGTTACTATCTTAGGAAAATGCACTGTTGATATTCTAACCAAACAGGGGGAGAGTAAGTATATTCCTGATGTCTATCATGTCGAAGGTATGAAACATAATTTTTTAAGCATTGGACAACTGATACAAAAAGGATACAGAGTCTACATGGAAGATGATCACTGTGTGATCAAAGACAAGCATCCAAGCAACCAGCTGATAACAAAAGTGTCAATGACAAGAAATCGCTTGTTTCCATTGAGGATAGTTCATGACAAGAAAGGAAAGACAAATACATGAGTTGCATTCAAGGCAGAAAGTAAAGAACAGTCGAGCTCCTCGACAAGAAAGAAAATTGCAACGCTAATTTGCAAGCTACATTTCAAACAGAAGTTCATGATGAATCCTGGCTGTGGCATTTTAGATTTAGACATCTGAATTTTGGTGGGCTGAAGCTACTGCACACAAAGAATATGGTGAAGGGATTACCATTGATCGATAGACCAGAAAGGGTTTGTGAAGGCTACATTTTTGGAAAGCAGCATAGAGAGACTTTTCCAGTCGGAAAGTCATATAGAGCATGCACACCACTTGAAATTGTGCACTTTGAAATTTGTGGTCCAATGCAGACATCATCCATTGGTGGCTACAAGTATTTTTTAACTTTTATTGATGGCTACTCAAGAAAAACATGGGTATATTTTCTGAAACATAAATTTGATGCATTTAGTTATTTTCAGCAGTTTAAGGCACTCGTGGAGAAGGAGAGTGGACATCGCATCAAGATCTTAAGGACCGACAGAGGAGGTGAATATGTTTCAAATGAGTTTCTAAATTTTTTCAAGACCCATGGCATACAGAAACAATTCACTGCACAGTATACACCTCAACAGAATCGTATTTCCGAAAGAAAGAATAGTACCATAATGGAGATGGCACACAGCATGTTGGCAGCCAAGCATTTTCCAAATAAGTATTGGGTTGAAGCAGTCGCAACTGCTGTTTACATTATGAACCATTGTCCAAAAAAGAGTGTGAAGAACAAAGTTCCCCAAGAAGCATGGACAGGTATGAATCCTAGTGTTTCACATTTAAAAGTTTTTGGTTGTGTTGTGTTGTAATCTCACAAATCACATAGGGTTACCAATAATACACATTAATACAGACATACATAACAGAGACAAGATACAAGAACACGGAAGTAGAATAATAGATTATATTATAGTGAAAGGGTCCATACAATACAGAGAACTGAACCAAGTTCTCATCTGGCTCAATAGCCTAATATATATGATTTACAAACAGTTACAAATAACTACTTGTCGGTTCACTCAATCGACACGACCTTAGGTGGCTGACCTAATCTCTTATTAGTTGGCTGATCGACTTAGTCGGCTGATCGACTAAGTTGGCTATTGTTCAAGTCGGCATATTGACTTGCTCCTCCAACATCTCCCCCATGAACAAAACGTTTTTTCGTCCCGAAGAAGCAGGGAGGTACCAAAATTTCCTAGTCTGTCTAAGTAGTCATTCTTGTGCTTGATCTTCATGGGATATGAATTCTTATGGTCGGTCTCTTCTATATGTAGACTTCAACAATTGGTTCAGCTGTCACTGCCAGCTGATGTTGGAAATCTGTCCAACTCTGCAATATTTTATGTATGTCGATGGTTAGTGTAGTCAAACTTGATAAGATCAACATTTTCTCTTGAATGGAAATTTTAGCTATTATTTCCATGTCGGGATCCATAAACTGGTCCTTTTTCTCTGCTATCTCCAATAGTCGTTTCATTTGCAGGTAGATGATGTCTACTTTTTCTAAGTTTGGAATGGGTTGTTGCACCCACTGATGTGCTTCTCGCTCGAGCTTTTGTAGTTTGGTTGTTTCAAGCACTATTTTTATCTTCAATTGTGCGTCTAAGTGCTTGGTCAGTGCTTTTCCTCTTCTCTAGTGCTTGGATCTCTTGTCGGGTCTACCTGATTTGCTGATAGACTTGCCCATAGTAAGCAGGCCAGTCTTGCAGTACTTCTTCTGTAATGACAGACTCCTCCATGTGATATTGCAACACATTGTATGCTTCTGCAAAGGCTATATGCTACTCCATCAATAGCCGAACGGTTTCTTCTTTCTGCTCCTCTTTTTTGTCCTGAATTTGTGCCTGCAGCACCGACATCACGCTCTCAAATAGCTGATAAGCCTTTTCTAGCGGCTTGTCAGTGTCGACCTCTGTCGAACCTGGTATCACAGACTGGACCAAGTTTCTGCATTTGTTAAGGAACTCAACTTGTTCTTTTTCCTTATTGTCTAGCTCCTCATGTCTGTGCTGGCTCCTTGTCTTTGCTTCGACTACTAGTGTTTCCAGGATTTGTCCTAGCTCTGCATATTTCAACTTGGTTGCATCGACTGCAGTGGTCGAACCAAGTTGAATGATGTGGACCATTGTTGTCTGTCCATGATGGTCCTTCTTCTTTTTCTCCTTCTTCTTTTTGTGCTTCTGGGTTTCTGCTTGTTTCGGCCCCTGTGTACCTGCAAGAGTCAATTATGGATTTTATGTTCGATGGGAAGTAGTGATTGATGGTATTTATGTTTGAGTTGGTTGGATGACTGTTGCATCTGGTTGGTTGGATATAGGGGGTCTAGAAGTGGATGTGGTTGGTGCTGATGGTTGCGGTGGATGTGGTTCTAGTGTAGCTGGTTGAACTAGAGGTTCTGAGTCGGGGGGTGGTGGTGATGGTGTTGGTGAATGGTCGGGTGTGATTGGATTGGTGGAAGTGTATTCGAGTGATGGATTGTGGATCTGAGCGGGTGAGTCTAGGTTAGAGAACAGTTAGTTGATTTCTTGATTTATGTCCTCCATATTTTCACCTTCCTCATCGCCGGTCGGTTCAGAGGCTGGTAGGTGGGGTTTGGGTTCAGTCAGAATGATATATGTGGTCCAACTTGCGACAACTTTAGCTTCTTTATCGGGGTTCTTTTGGAACATCGAGCTTACTGTTGCCACAATCTTCGGCCTCTGGAGTACTTGGCCAGGTTGGGAGACGGGTAGTCGGGATCTGCCGACATCGAACAAAGGTGATTTGGTAGATAGATTTTGCACCATGGTGAATATCTCAGGAAGTTTTTCAATGTATTCCTGGAGGTCTTTGTCACGGTTGAACTTTTCCTTCACAGCCTCCGACATAGCATTCTTGCATAAGTCGAGTGGGCTTACTGAAAGTTGTTCTGGTATAAGCTCTTCTGTGATTTTTGTCAGAGACAGAGGTGGCGGTGTAGACATGAGATCCACAACATTTTCGGTCGTTGAAGTGTGTGTGCTCTTCGCTTTCTTCGATCGGCCTTGCTGTGCCCCTGCCTCAACAAATTTCTGAAATTGGGTTTCCATCGACACTTTGTTTGCTGCGGCATCTTCTATTATGTAGAGGGCTGTAGCTACCAGTTACTCCTCATCTTCTGAGGACTCTGCAATAATAAGGTTGCGCTTACCTTTCCCTTGTTGCTATTGCTGTGTTTTCTTCCTTTTTCTTGAGGCTGTTATCTCCTTCGACAATTTGGTTATATTCTCTTTGGTGACAGCATACTCTGGGTTTTTTAGTTTCTATCTTTCCCCTTGGCTCTTGCGTCAGGATGAGATTTTCTTTAGCTGGATTGGTTACCTACTGTTCTGCGTGTGTCTCTTCCCTTTGTGCTGTCAGAGGCTTGATTATGATTTGCAGTCAACCAGTGCCTTCGACCGGTGTCTCCTCCAACACAAAGGTATTGATGTATAGGTTAAGCTCATAATCCTCCTCCTTCTCCTGGTCTGTCAGTGGTTCCTCTATTGAGAAGTCTGTTTCCTTTTCCTTTGTTGGTATTGGTACTTTTGTTCCCACTTGTCGAGATAGCTCCCGAAAGATCTCTTTAACTGTTGGATAGTAGTCGAGGGTCTTTTCATTTGTTTTGGCACCCTGCATGTACCACACCACGGTATGGTCGAGTTCTAGCTGAATGTGGGCCTTTTTAGGTAGACTTCGTCGGATGTTCTGGGGCACCCTCCATTTGGTTGTGCTAACTTTTAACTGTTGGAGCTAGTTTTCCAACGGCACTCTCCCATTTTCAAGTTCCTTGATTGTTCCATTCTGGGCGAACGGTTTGAATATTCATATATGAAATCTTGTCGGTTCTTGAAATTGTCTGTCCCCGACAGGGCACAAAGAGTACATTACTATCCATAACATAAGGGATGGGAACCTGATAATTTCTCCTGTCTCTTGGCATTTTTCACAAAGGTTTTTGAGCATGTTGACGACATACTCAACCCATCTGTATATCTTTCTGTTGGTTGCAATGGTGTCTACTGCCTCCAACATATCCAGTTTGAGGTTGCTTCCACGACCTGCCATTGTGAGTGTCGTGGATATGATCTTGGCCACAATCTGTGGTGTTCGAGCTGTTATGTGGCTAATCATCAATCTTTTTGAGCTTTTTCCTGATGTTGACCCTGTTAGTTCTTCAACCAGTCCTTCTTTTATACCGACTGGTACTGGGTCTCCTTTGTTTGATAGACCTTTCAGTTTGTAAATAACTTCCCCAGAGATGTCGACTGGTCGATTGAAATAAAATCGACTATTGTGGTACCGACTTATGACAAAATTTACTATTGTTTCTTTTGTGCCTCCGAAACTGGCCATGAGCGGCATGTTGACATAATTTATAATGGAACTGTGTTGTATTTTCTCTGCAGCTGGGGTAGGCTTCTTGTCGACGTAAGTCCACTTTTTATCTCGGTCCATAGTTTTTCCCATGAGCCCTCCTGCACCTTAGCATTCTTGATGTTCTTTAGTCTTCTTACTAATGGTGTCTCTGCAGTTTGTAGTTCCTTGGTTTTGGCTGAGGATCTGGTCTGTTTTGGTGCTATCTTGTTGGTCTGGGGGTCGATTTTACTACGGTGCTCTTGGTTTTCAGTCGTCTGGTTGTTCTGATGCTCTCTCTATTGGAATTGTGGTGAATGATCCTTTGGCGGTTCAATATTTATAGTTGATGCGTTGGATGTTTTTGTCAATGGGTGTATTAATGGCGGACGTGATGTTCCAACAAGAATACTTGAGTGTGCATTAATGGTGATTTGGTTTTGGCGCTTGAAGTCATGAATGCGTAACGAGATTGTCGAGGTCGTCTGTCGATGTCGGTTATGAAAATGGTCGATGGTGTTATGTCAATGGGTGTGATATTGGTTGTCGTGGTGGTGATTTCCTGTCATACTGTCTTATGTTTTTTGATCTTTTTTTGGATTTTCAGATTTTTATAGCTTTTGTTTAACCGTTATGGTCGGTTTTTTTTCTTTCTTTGAACTGGTTTAGTTTTTGTACCGCTTTAGTCGGGCACCGTTAACAAGTTTCCGAAATACTATGCCTCGTAACGTCCTTAGTCGGGCTGATCCGTTGGCATGTATCTCTTCGACAACATAGGGTCCCATCCATTATGTATGTAGCTTTTTGGGTTTTCTTTTTACCCGACTATTGTATAGTAAGGCAAGGTCTCTTATCAACAAGTTTTTGTTTTTGATGTTTCTATCGTGCCATACCTTTTGTTGTTGTTTATGGATTTCTTGGTGTTGTATCGCGATTAGTCAGTGTTCTTCAAGTTTACTTAGTTGTAATAGTCGGTCCTCTCTTCCTTGTTCGACATCGACATGTAAAATTTCTGCGATAATAGGTGTCTGTTGTCGAAAGTGTAGAGGAACTACTATTTCCTGTCCATAAAATAGTTGGAACGGTGTTTGGTCGGTTGAACACTTGTATGCCATTTTGTATGCCCATAGTACTGCAAGTATATTTTCATCCCAATAATCTTTATTAGCATTACATATTTTTGTTAATGTTTTGTTAAATGCTTCAATTGCTCCATTCGACTAAGGATGGTATGCTGTACTCCGATGGTGGTTGATTTGGAACTGGTCCGTTAGTGTTTTAATAGTTTTATTTATGAAGTGTGTTCCCTGGTCACTGATTAGGGTTAATGGACATCCAAATCTGGTAATGATATTCTCATAGATAAGCTTAGCAGCTATCTCACTGGAACATGTGTCGACTGGTTCTGCCTTTGCCCATTTGGTTATGTATTCGACTGTAGTTACTATGTACCTTGCACCTGTTCTTTTTGCTGGTATAGGAAATGGTCCTATGAAGTCGATGGCCCAAATTTCGAATGTCAAACTTGGGTTTATTGATATCAGGGGCATTTCTGTACTAGGCAGGGGTCGACCCAGCCGTTGACATCTGTCACATTGGCTTACAAAATTTTTGCAATCTTTGTGGAGTGTCAGCCACCGCAACCCTGATTGTTGGATTTTCTTTGCAGTTGTATTTTCTTGGAAATGTTCTCCTGCAAGTCCATAATGTGCTTCATACATAATATTATTTCTTTTGTGTTCCAGTACGCACCTTCTGAGGACGTTGTCTAACCCTATTTTATATAGGAATCCATTTATGAGACTGTATGGTGCAACTTTCATGGCTAAGATTTGTTTCTTCTTCGTACTCATGACTTCTGGTGCTTGTCCTCTTCTAAAAACTGAGCTATTTCCTCTAACTCTGCTGGGACTACTTCTATTCGAAATAAATGTGCATCCGGTAAGTCATCTTCGACTCCTGTCTGTTCCTCCCCTGTGTCAATTCGAGATAAGTGGTCGGGACTGACATTTAGCTTACCTGGTCTGACAATGACTTCGAATTCAAATTCTTGGAATAGAAGTATCCATAGACAAATTATTCCATGGTGTAGAGGCTTATTTACGAGGTATTTTAATGCTTGATGGTCAGTGTAAAAGATAAATGGATTAGCTAGTAGATAATGTCGATATTTTTGTAGTGCAAAGACCATTCCTAATGCTTCTCTTTTGGTTGTTGAATAGTTTCTTTCATCTTTTTTTAGTTTCCTGCTACTGTAAACTATAAGATAGTCCATTCCATCATCTCCTGGCTGAGTTAGGATTGCTCCTATTGGTAGGACTAATGCATCGATGTGAACATTGAATTTGATCGACCAGTTTGGAAACCTTAGGATGGGTGCTTTGAATAGCTTTCTTTTTAGTTTTTCAAATGATATGTCGCACTCCTCTGTCCAATTAAATTCCTGATCATCTCTTAGCAATTCTTCGAATGGGTATGTCATGCCTATATAATGTCTTATGGATTTTCTATAGTATACTGTATGACCAAGTAGTACCCTAACTTGTTTCGTATTCATCGGGGGTTTTAAGTCGAGGATGATTTTTATTTTTGTGAAGTCGACTTTAATACCTTATTTACAGACGATATGCCCTAATAGTATTCCTATAGGAGTTAAAGATATGCACTTCTTGATGTTTAGTGATAGTTGGATTTGTCGACATTGTTCCAGCATAAGTCTTAGCCATTTACAATGGTAATTTAGTGTAGAGTATATTGTCCAATCGTCGAAATATACTGCCATTGTTTTGTAAATGTACTCTTGAAATGTTTTAACCACAATCCTTGAAAAGATTACGGGTGCTTTTTTAAGTCCAAAAGGAATAACCCTGTAAGAAAACGAGCCAAATTCACATACGAATGTTGTCTTTTTCTGATCTTCTTTGGCTATTGGTACTTGATTATAACCTAAAAATCCATCTGTAAACGAATGGCATTCATGTCCTGCTACCTCATTTAAGATTTCATCTGCATAAGGAGTTGGAAATGGGTCTATTAATGTATCTTTATTGAGTTCTCTGAAGTCGACATAGATCCTTAGCTTGGTTGGATCATGTTTCTTTGGTTGAACCACCATTGGACTTGCCCATTTTGATTGGTCAATAGGGTAGTTGATTCCTGCTGCAAGCATGTTATCAATCTCTTTCTTGACTATCTCTTTGTATTTGTGATCTAGTTTATATGGTCCTTTCTTGACAGGTCGAACATCAGGTTTTATGTCGATCTTCATTTCATCCATTTCATGTAATAGACCTTTAAGATCCTTATAGTCTCTAGCAAATACATCCTGAAATTATTTCAGTAGGTTTGTGATCTCTGTTGTTTGTGCTTCAGACCAGTAGTCTCCAATTTTTTCTATTTTTGGTCGATCATCATTTGATATGTCAACTTCTCTAGTTTTGAATTTAGCATCTAGCCATTCCGGTGCTTTAGCTTCATTGATTGGTCGAATTCCTTCCTTAAACTACGAGAATGTGGCAGGGAAGTATGCTGCAGTCATATTGGTCATTATCCTCCTTGTCGGTTGTTTCAACTTTGAGTACTGTGCGAATAGGTTTGGTGGTTTCGACATGATTTGATTTCCATCTAAAGATTTTCCCTTCCGACTTTTCATTTTCCAATTGTAGTCTTGTTGACTGTGGTATTGTCCTGGTTTGTATATTGTTACAGTTTATTGTCGGTCAGTTGTCCCTTAGGGTTTTGTTTTCTGTTGGTTGTACACATGCTTTGATCTGTTTTGTAGTTTCGACCAAATTCTCATTTTGGGGTTCAAAGTTGAAATCTTTGATAAAATTTTCTTTAAGTTCATGCCATAGAAATGTTTCACCCCGAGCTTCTTCCATCTTGTACCATTTGTTCGGTAAGTTGGCGAGTGTTGATGGAAATAAGTGTGGCCATGTATGTTCATCCTTATATCCCAGTCTTCTCCATTCTTTTTCACATATCTTTATATGGTTTTTTGGATCCTGTCCTTGGGTAAATACAGGTATCTGAGCCTGGTTGGTTAACTTCTTTCCTCCAAAAATTTCTGCAAAATAAGTTGAAGCTGTTCTCCATGTCTGTAGTCTTGTCTGATGGGTATCCCACCATCTAGCAGCTTGTCGTGTAAAATTTTCTACTAAACTTTGTAGTCAGCCATGCTCACCGATGTTCCTAGATACTTGCTCTACATGCATAACTGATGATTTTCTTTCTGTATACCTTGGGATTTTTGTGGTATTTATATTTGTTGGTTGCAAGGTAGGATATTCCCTAATTTTCTTCTCAAATATTTTTGGGATGCTGGACACCACAAAGCATTGTTTGATTGGTTTCTTCTGTACTTTTTGAATAGTCCAGCATCCTCTTGCTTTTGTTTCATAGTTTTCAACCTCCCAATCATATAGTTCTGCATCTAAATTGTATCCTACTGAGTCTTGGTATCCTAAGTAAAGTTCACCATATGTATTAGGTTCTGTGTAATCTTCATTATTTTGTATCTGATATAGTAGTCGATTGTCAACTTCTTTATCAATTGGTTCTGTCCAAGGTTCTCCTTGGGATGGATGAATAGGCACTATGAATTTTTGTCCATTCCCCTTTAATTTGATTCTTTCTTTATCCAAGGATATCGAGGCTTTCATTTTTCTCCCCCAAGGTCGACCTACTAACGTTGGGAAGGAACTGGATTCTTCCTGAGGGTCAATAATTTCAAAGTTGACTTTAGTCGATATACCTTTTATCATTGTGTCGACATTTTTTCAAACTCCAATAGGTTCAATTAGGCCTTGGTCGGCTAGTTTCAGGTATATGCCTGATTCATATAATCGAGGTCTTCCTAACTGTTCCCATGTGTCTTGAGTCATAATATTTACCTGTGATCCGAAATCGATTACAACTTGTCGGACATGGTATCCTTCAATTTCCAAGTCGAAAAGTGGGTAGGCATCACTTTTATATTTTTGGTTTAAGCTACATATATTCTTTGTTTGTTTCTCGGTGTTTTTGTTGTGTTTTATTTTATACAGTAAGTCGATGAATTGCGATATTGTTTTATCTTTTTGTACCAACTGTATTATCTCTTTTACTGTGTCCTGTTGATTATTATCTTCTTCTTCCTGTCGAGCAAATTCTCTAAATATATTTGTTGCATCTTTATATATTTGTTTTTCTTTAACTGGGTCAGGATAAACATTTTTTTCTTTTAGCTTGCTTATTTGGGGGTTATCATTCCCAGTTTTCGTCCCTTGTCACGTTACGGTATTTAAATTATTTGTATTGATAATATCATGTTTTTGTACACATGACAAGACATTAACATTCTTCTTTTTATTTATCTTTTCAAGCATAATAGGGAAATCCTCTAATGAGTGATCCCCTACACCACAACTAGTATAGAATTTTAGGTTAGTCCTGTCCTTGTATGGATAGTCTGCATGTCGGTGTCCTTCCTTGTAACATGTGCAACATTGGATGGGCCGAAGTAGTCGGTTGTCTTGATTCCCAGAGAATCGACCTTGACTTCCATAGCCTCCACGTCGGTTGTCAAACTGATGTTCGTACGGATGACCTTCATACCTTTGATTATTTTGGTCGTTTTGTTCATTGTTCTGTGCAACTGCATTAGTTTGATACACTGGCTGATAATTTTTTTGATTATTTAGATTTAGGTGGTAGTCGGATGTGTTGTGATTTTTAGTTTCACAGATTGCGCACCATGATGCTTTGCCATTCTTCATGTTGAATGGGTAGTCTTTTGTGGTATGCTCTCCATGCTCTTGGTAGATGTCCCAGAAACATTTTGTTTGCACAAATCGAATATCTTGTCGGCTAATATCCTGTCGGTAGTTGTCTTTTGAATGTCCGACCGTTGAGCACTTCGTGCACAAAATACCCTGACTTTTAAGGTTTAGCTCTTTTAGATATTTCTGCATGATCTCAAGCTGTTCCTCCAGTTTGTGATCCATGGAGTATGTTGGAATGTCTTCATCCATTTCTACTTGTAGAGATTTCGTGAGCGCATCTTCATAAGTTTTGAATGTCTCCAGACTGATGTGTCGATGAATCTTCTATGACAGACCTGCAAGAAACCATTGGATTAATAGTTGCTCATCAATGACATAATCCAACTCGTTGAGAAGGTCTTTCCAGTGTTTGTCGTAGTCGCAGATAGTTTCTCCTATCTTTTGTGATGTTGTCTTTAATTTCTTTGTTGCCAGATGTATTGCATCTGGAGTTTTAATGAATGATAGAAATTGTGCTTTGACTTCGGCTTTAGTTGCTCGGGGAGTTCTTTTAGAAAAGGTCATATACCATGTTAATGCCCTTTTCCTCAAGGCATCAGCGAATTGCGCCATCTATCTGTTTTCATATGTAACTTGGTTCGCCTCCCAAGTCAACTCACAAATGAACCACTGTCATCTGGGGTACTCATCGCCCTCATATAGAGGGATGTGCGTTGTCTCGTGACCCATGTCAGAGTCACTATCACTATCTTCCTTAGGAGGTGGTGGTGGTGGTGGAGATAGTGGGTTATTTTGTTTATTCTTATGTGCAGAACTATTGTCGACAAAACTCTCGTTTTCATCGGTCGTCTTGGTTGTCGTTTCTTCTCTGACAAGTAGTCGGTCGGGGTCGACTTCTCCCGTCGATGTCCAACTGCAATTATTTGTCTGCAGCTCCAAATTTTCTGTATCTTCCAAAGCTATATTTGGTAGGGGGGGTGCTCCTTCGTGTGTCAAGTAAAGTAAGTGGATACTTCGGTTGGA
The DNA here is from genome assembly GCA_001517045.1 of Pseudotsuga menziesii. Classification (NCBI taxonomy): domain Eukaryota; kingdom Viridiplantae; phylum Streptophyta; class Pinopsida; order Pinales; family Pinaceae; genus Pseudotsuga; species Pseudotsuga menziesii. The sequence continues at coordinate 970,382 of LPNX010085308.1, forward strand.
GGGTAACACTTGAAGCGTGACCCAATTTCCTTCTTCTGGTTGATAGATAATTAGATGATTATCATAGTTTCTCTCGTCATCTAGTCGGCTCCAAATACCAAAGTCACCAGCTCCTAGTTTGAGGTCCTCTTCGACGATTATTTGTATCCTGGTACTCAGATTCGTCGGAGATAGAGCTCCTACCTCTTGAGGGACTTCTAATTGGAGAGCTTCTTGCTGCTCTATCCACAAATCTTCTTCCATAGGGGACGCTTCTTCTTCCACGCCTTTCTCATGTCAGTCATGACCCGACTCTGGCGAATTTCTCTCTTGGTCTCTCTCCCTAGTGCTCATTCCTCTTTGCAGTGCTATGGATCTTTCTCTTCTCTCTTCCCTTCTTTGTAGCCTCTTCTCCCTCTCTATTTTCTGAAAGTCCATCGTACCTTTATGTGATACTGTACTTTCGATTTCCCTTTTAGGTCGAATTTTCAATGCTGGTGAATGGTTTCTCTTTAGTCGACTAGAATCCTCTCCACTTTACCCTGACATATGAATAGCTACCCCCCCATTGCCTACCTGACGCTTTAGAAAGCATGGATAGTTCTGTTCACTTGCTTAGGAAGTATTCCCACTCCCTTTCGGCAATGAATTTCTCCCACCTCTTTTGTTTCTCTGCCCGGTTAGTATTTGTCGCGGTTCACGTAGTAATGGACGAGGTTCAATGATATGACCTACTCCTTTCTTGATCAAAAATTTGAATAGCAAGGTCGGTAAGGAACACAAGAATTGTTCGGTGAGGTCTATGTAGAATTTATTCTAGATATTTTCCACCGAAGTTCTTTCCTCTACAGCTTGATCCTCGCAGAATTCATCGACGATTTTTTCGAACCACTCGGATAGGTTTGTTCTCCCCCCTTGAATCAGTTTGTCTAGAAGCTGTTGGTCTTTAATTGCTTCCGGCTTTTTCATCCAGGAGTTTCTTCAAAAGCTGGGGCACTGATTCTACAAACTTCTCATGAGTCTTGGTAAAGAACCTTTCTTTTGCTTGAGCAGTCGTTAATCTGTTTCTTCATGCGTAATTTTGTAAGTAGTTTGCTATTTTACGCTCCCACCAGTCCTTAATCTCTTGTTCTGATATCATCTGCTTGTATACATCTCATATATGTACTACCGAAAACGGAACCAATGTTGTAATCTCACAGATCACACAGGGTTACCAATAATACACATTAATATAAACATACATAACAAAGATAAGAGACAAGAACAAGTAAGTAGAATAACAGATTATATTATAGTGAAAAGGTTCATACAATACAAAGAACTGAACCGTGTTCTCATTTGGCTCAACAGCCTAATATATATGATTTACAAATAGTTACAAATAACTACCCGTCGATTCACTCACTGACACGACCTTAGGTGGCCGACTTAATCTCTCATCAGTGGGCTATCATTCAATTTGGCATACCGACTTGCTCCTCCAACATGTTGCATATGTTCATGTTCAAGCTAAGTTGAGGAGGAAGCTAGACAAGAAGGGACAAAAATGTATTTTTGTCGACTATTCTGAAGACACAAAAGAATACAAGTTGTATGATCCTGTCACAAGGAAAGTGATAATAAGTCGAGATGTTCAATTTGTCGAAAATGAATCATGGGATGGAACTGTCGACATAAATGTCAAGATTGTGTTGAATGTCGACAATGACGATATGGAAGAAGAAGTGGTTCAAACACCACATGTAAGTCAAGCAACAACACCATCGAATCCCATGACATCACGACATGGTTCAACACAAGGACCATCGACACAAGTGGCAGCTCAAGCTACCCCGACAAGTACACCAAGAGGACAACAGACTCCATCAAGCATTTCATCAAGGTCGACATTGACAAAACCGATGAAGACAAGAAGTCTACGGGAGATATATGAAGCTGGTACACCAAATTCATTCTCTCTCTTTGCATTATTTTCTCCTATATATGATCCACTAACATTTGAAGAAGCTGTTGAAAAAGAAGTATGGGCATAAGCCATGGACGAAGAAATATAATGCATTGAGAAGAACCAGACATGGGAGCTAGTTGATGTACCAAAAGACAAATATGTAATCAGTGTCAAATGGATTTACAAGACTAAACAAGATGCTGATGGGAATGTGCAGAAGCACAAAGCAAGAATGGTAGCAAGAGGGTTCACACAACAACCTGACATAGACTTCAATGAAATGTTTGTACGTGTCGCACGTATGGATATAGTCAGAATAGTTTTGGTCATTGTTGCACAAAACAAATGGCCTATTCATCAAATGGATGTCAAGTCAACATTCTTAAATGGTTATCTAGAAGAGGAAGTATATGTGGAACAACCACAAGGGTATGGAGTTCTAGGTCAAGAGCATAAAGTGTACAGGATGAAAAATGCACTCTATGGTTTGAAGCAAGCTCCTAGAGCTTGGTACAGTCGGATTGATTCCTATCTCACTGAAAATGGATTTCACAGAAGTGAAAGTGGACCGACATTGTACACCGAAGTGAATGAGCAAGGTAAGATGTTAATTGTCTGCTTGTATGTAGATGATTTAATATTTATTGGTGATTTTGGCATAGCAGATTTTAAAGAAGTCATGGAAAGTGAATTTGAAATGATTGATCTAGGGCTTATGAAGTTTTTTCTGGGCATTGAAGTTCAGCAGTCTGAAAGTGGTACATTTATATCATAGTCTAAATATGCAAGTGAAGTTTTAAAAAGATTTAACATGTCTAATTGCAAGATAGTCCCAACACTAGTAATAACATGTTTAAAATTGAGCAAGGGTGATAAATGATCAACTGTAGATCCTACACTATTAAAAAGGCTTGTTGGCAGCCTTATGTATTTGATAGCGACAAGACCATACATCATGTATGGAGTAAGTCTGATCTCAAGGTTCATGGAGTCACCAAAAGACTCACATTGGCAAGCAGATAAAAGAATTCTGAGGTATGTAAGTGGCACAAAAGACCTTGGCATTCTGTATTCAACCTCAGAAAATTTTAAACTCATTGGCTACACTGACAGTGAAAATGGAGGCAACATAGATAACAAGAAAAACACATCTGGGTATACATTTCATTTTGGTACAAGTGTTGTTTCATGGGCTTCAAAGAAACAACCCATAGTAACTTTGTCTTCAGTTGAAGCAGAGTATGTTGTAGCGGCAAGTGCTGCATGTCAATCTGTTTGGATGAAGAGATTGTTAAAAGACTTGTCTTATAACCATTAAGAACCGACAACCATTTTCTGCGACAACAATTCAACCATAGCATTATCAAAGAATCATGCATTTCACAAGAGAACCAAGCACATCGACACAAGGTTTCATTTCATAAGAGAGTTGGTGAACAACAAAGAAATTTGTTTGGAATTTTGCAGGTCTAAAGATCAACTTGCAGACATATTTACAAAACCATTGGCAAATGATACTTTCCAGTAGCTACGTAGTTATCTTGGAATGACAGGTTCTACACAATGAACTCTGTCATAAACAGAGCATGTTTAAGCTCTGAAACATTTTGTAAATTTTGTTTTAAAAAAAATCCCCATCTGCTCATAATTAAGGGGGAGTGTTGAAAATATTAATTACTTGTAGATCCGTATCTGAGCCCAGTCGACTTTGTCAAAGTCTGTATCAGTCAAGATCTTGTCGGTCAGTCTGACTAGAGGGAAGAGTCCACGATTCGACAATGTAAACCAGTCGAATTTATTTCTGAAGCTAAGTTGTTACGTAAATAGTTATTACAGTCTTTAATGGAGAGTCAGTCGATTCATGTAGAAGCAATTTTCAGGTTCCCTATAAATAGAAGATGATGATTGCAAATTAAGTTAGTCACTAGACACAATAGAGAGACAAAGGAACTCAGGGTGAGAAAAAAGAGAAAGATAAGTTGAAGCTCAAGCTTTTGTATATATGATTCATTCGAAGAGTTGAAATTTTGTAAAAGGGTCACTTGGTAAGCCCACAAGTTTGTAATACCTTTGTTATTTCCGCAGAAGTTATATATATTAAATAGTTTATGGTTGAATGCATGTTTATTTGGCCGCACAATATTTCCAGATTTACTTGTGTAAATGTCTTTCACAATTACGTTTGAGTGAAAAAACAAGAACCCATAAATTTCTCACTTCTTTGAAAGTTCCATGTTTTACAGCACATTGGTCCACTCAAGTCTTCCTACATATTTGGGTATATGTTTTATAAGTTATGTTGGATTGTTAATGTGTACATTTTTACTTCATTGTAATTTCTTAAGTCTTTTAGACTAAGAAACATATTCTCTAGATTTTGGGTATATGTTTTATAAGTTATGTTGGATTGTTAATGTGTCCATTTTTACTTCATCTTACTTAGAGGTGAAAAACATTTGTAATTTCCTAAGTCTTTTAGACTAAGAAACATACTCTGTAGATTTCAACTAAAACTAGACCAAAGTAAGTGAACTGACAAGGTCGGTTGAGTCACCAGACTTGTGGTCGAAGTGATAAGCCGACTAGTGGTCGAAGTGGTCACCCGAGGTCAACAGACTAGTGGTCGAAGTGAAGTTACCGACAAGCTGTCAAATCAGTCCATAGAACCAACAAGTAAGTGGAAGTAAATTAGTCCAGTCTAAAAGGCCAGCCAAAGTTGATAAATTTGTCTAGTCCTGAGGAGTTAGACAAATTTCACCAGACAAGTATAAAAAGAAAAAAAAGGTCGACTTTCCGTCCGCTCTATTCCCTCGTTAGCTCTCAATAAACCATTCGCTAAAGCTCTTTCCAGACGTGTATTGGTGGGGCTTGGTTCCATCGTAATGGGTGGGATTAACTGGCATACATAACGCTGTGTCCAGGCTTTTTCAAGTGTAAATACCTTTCTCTGTCCAGGCCTCTAGCTAAGATCTCTAATCCCAGGCCCGACCAGTGACTCAAGTTGACTGTTGCATTGCTCTCCCCCTCTCTCCGAGAAGCATAAGCAAAGAGAGGATTCGAAGATAGTTTCACCGAGGTATCACGTTGCGGCGAAATGACTTCTTCACTCGTCGAAATGAACAGGAGAACTAGTGTGCAATGAAAATGAGAGGAAGAGGAGTATTACAAAATTCCTTCATGCAAGTCTAGAATGTAAAGGAAAAATGGTATTCAGATAGGTCTACACACTCATCCAAAATGTATACCCATTCTCTTGTGCATTCATTAAAACCACACAACTAGTCACTAGGGAGTCATTGAGGTATTGCTTCTCCCATGTATTTTATACACTACTCACTGCATCTATGATGAAGTGCATCATCTCTCATAGGGAACCCAGGATTGAGCACACACGTAGGAGAGGTGAAGTCTGGGTATGAGTTTAGGGTTACGCAGTAGGCAGATTCAACGCGTGCATGGTGTTCAAATTGTTGAGACTAATAGCTCACAACTTTAATATCTCCAATGGTTGATCTATGAGAATGAAGTATGAGAATGAAGGTAGACACTGCAGTTTGGATTTCACAAGTCACTTTAATATCTCCAATGGTTGATCTATGAGAATGAAGTATGAGAATGAAGGTAGACACTGCAGTTTGGATTTCACAAGTCACCCATGATTACTACATAGATGTAGATATGAGGAGAGAAGCATAACACCTACGCAAGTAAATTGAGGCTGAGATTTCGGATGATATGAGGAAGGGAGACTCACGGTGTATTGGCCCACCGAGAAAAGAAAAGTAAATTAAAATGATAGCATTCAGGTTTATCACACGAGTATGGGATCACGCAGTAACAACAGAGGAATAAAACAAACTAATTTTACCTCTAATTAGACAGAGAATGCAATACACCACGGAGGACAAAATGTAGTGTGACAAACTCCCAGGTTCAACAGAATTTAGCTACCAATGCTCTTTACATGCTAATAACTAAGGGCTCTGATACTACTGTTAGAAGCGCTACAGGTCACATAGGGAAATGGTTGAAGGCTTGAAGGCTCTGATACCATTGTTAGAAGCGCTATAAGTCACATACCCAAAATAGATACGAAGGCTCAATGTTTTTGCAGTAGCCAAATCTATATATATATAATATGACAAAGGTGAACCTTGGCTTCAACTTCTCAGTGATTTTTTTGGACCCCTTTCTACTTCTCAGTGATTTTTTGGACTCCTTTCTAACTTTTAGGATTCATCTATTAATTCTTTATTTTCTTTTCTCAATAATAGTGCTAAAAGTGAATAATAATACATTAAAATTCCTAACTCCAAGGATTATATTCCCAACAAAATATATACTAGACCTTTGTTTAAGACATAAGGATTCACAATGATACTGCCAAAACAAAAAACCAACGTAAAAGTTACACATGTACACTTAATAGAATTTGAACTCTACAACACATATGACTCTTGAGATTTTGGAAAATAATTTTTTTTACTAGATGATTCATGTGTGATTCATATACCTCATTAATACCAAGTATGGAGGTAGAGTAGCATCTAGATTACTTTCAATCACCACAATAAATGGGGTGATTGGAATTACATCATGTATTCCAACACTAGCCCTTAACTCCAGCCACCAAAATTTTACAACTAGCATGATACAACATTTACAACTCCTAAATTTTGTCTTTGAAAGTCAAAGACATCTCTTGCCAATGACTTAGTAAACATGTCAACCAATTGGTCTCTTGACTTACAAAATTGCACACTGATTTCACCATTATCAACTATTTCTCTAATGAAATGATACAATGTGTAGATATGCTTTCTCTTTTGATGGAATACATGGTTCTTTAAAAGAGATCGATGAACTATTTTCACTATTTTCACAAAGGATTGCTGTAGGATCATCTTGCTCATGCAATAAGTTGGACATAGCTGGTCTTGACAAGTTGTTGATGTTGGACCCACATATTCTTTTTTAGCTGATGGAATTGTTACTATGGGTTGTTTCCTTGATGCCTTGCTCGATGTTGGACCAAAATTAAATGCATAACCTGATGTGTTTTTCCTATTGTCAACATTTCTTGCAAAATCGCTATCTATAAAACTAGTCAATTTAAAATATGAACTTATGGAATACAAAATTCCATAATCAGTTGCATGTGCAATGCAATGTATCTTAAAATACATTTATCAACATTCCAATGATTACTTATGTGAAATTCCATAAACCTTGAGATTAAATTCACAACAAACATAATATCCAACCTAGTTGATGTTAGGTACATCAAACTCCCAACTAATTTCTTGAGTTACAATGTTGGGACTACAAAGGATCCATTATCCTCCTTTCTTAGTTTAGTACCTATTGCTAGTGTTGACATTGTCTTGCAATTCAATGTTCTAAATCCCTTCGACACATCTTTAGCATACTTTCATTGACATATAAAAATTCCATTTGTAGATTGATCGATTTCAATACCACTAAAGTACTTTATTAAACCTAAATCTGTCATTTCAATTTTTTTCTTCATGGTTCTAAATTTGTCCAACATCAATTTATTTGTAAAAATTATATCATTTACATATATAAGAATATTATAAGAATTTTACTTTGTTGATCTATCTTCTTGTACAAAGTGGATTCATTTTTTCTTTTGTTGAACCCATTGCAGTTCATATATCTATATCAATCTCTAAGATCTTGCTTCAACCCATACAAGGACTTCGTCAACTTATAGGCATTCTCCGTTTATCTCATAACTTAATGGTTGTTTCACATAAATTTCCTCTTGCAACAGGCCATTCAAAAAAGATGATTTCACATCCATTTCATAGACTTTCCATTCATTATGAATTGTAATAGCTAAAATAAATCTCATTGCATCTTATCTAGCTATTGGTGCAAAAGTTTCATTAAAGTATATAGCAAATTGTTATGCAAATCCCTAAGCAACAAGTCTTTCCTTGTGCTTCTCAATTTTTCCATCTGCATTAAGTTTTGTTTTATAAATCCATTTCACATCAATGCAATCTTTACCTTCAAGTAAACCCACATTGTATCAATTTCATCATTCATAGCTTTTACCAAAATTTCATATCTAACTACTTCTTCAAAATTAACAAGTAGATATTTTAATAAAGAAAAAATCAAATTTAGATCTAAGTTGTCATCTTGTTGTTCATAAATCTCCCTTAAGCTTCTAGTTTCTTTCCTCTAATTCCAAATTTTAATTCATGGAAGGTAGGAGATTGCCACTTACTTGAGAACTTGGAGTATGCTAACCTAAAAAACCTAAAGGATGCCCTTGCACCAAGTTTCTTGATGATATAACTAGGGTGAGTTGACACTTTTTGATTGTCTTCTTGGTAATATTATAACATGTAGATGTTCTTGTGGTTGTTCACAACAACCACAAGATACATTATGTTCTTCCACATCATCTTCCCGTTGAAGTAGTGATGCTCCACTAACAATTGTTTCATCAATACTTCCATCCCATGCTTCTCCCTCCTTAAAATCTACATTTTTGTTAATAATAAGTTTCTTGGTGATGGTTTTATACTATCTATATGCTTTGGACTATTCATGATAGTCAATGAAAATACATTTTTCACTTAAGTTATCCAACTTCACTCTTTCCTCGTTAGAAACATGTAAATATGCCACACATCCAAAAATCCTCAAAACAGTCAATTTTATCTCCTTCCTTCCAATTCGCAGGAAATTCAATAAGCTCTACACTACCACACCTAGTGGAGGTTATTATCATATCTGCGTGGCTCTCACCACAAGTTCCAAGTTGCTCTTACAGCTACCACATTAATGCCATCTTACAGCTACCACATTAATGCCAACTTACAAGAGGCTCTAGCTATCATCTCTCAGCTTTGCTGCTTACAATTCCTGCTTTGATACCACTATGAAAAGGTAGCTATCCATCTCTTAGCTTTGCTGCTTACAATTCCTGTTGTGATACCACAGTAAAAAGTATCAAAGGAAGCAAGGGAAATGTGTTGAAACAAAGAAAACAAAATGCTACAGGCCCTTCAACTATGTTTAGTCTCACATTTGTAATTATTCTAATTCACTTTTTTACTGAGTAAGAGTTGAATAGTTTATTTGTTCAAAGTTTTGGATTTTTCAATGGGTTTTGGTTTGAATTGGGTAAAATTTTTTTTGCTAAAATTTAAATTTGGAATTGTTCAAATTGTGTTTATGAATGCATAAATATATTCAACACTCTTAAATTACCTTATAAAGCTCAGATTATGCAATTTTCATAGATAACATACCTCAAACTAATATATTCTAGAGATTTCCAACATGATTAAAATAAAACAATATGAAAAATATGCTTAAAAAAAGTTAAACAGGTAGAATATTTAGACTAAGCCATTAATAACAACCCAAAGGTATGAAGTTGGAGTGGATTCAGTCAATAACCACAATAAATGTGGTAGTTGGCATCATAGTAGCATAATTAGAGTAATACAGATACGAGTATGATTCCATAGGGAAAAAATATTTAACTAAAAAATCCAATAAGAATAAAATACTGAAGTAGACTTCTTATATATAATATTTTTAATTAAATATACAACAATATATATAACATTTAATATAGTTAAATATATACAATATTTTTAATGAAATATTAAATATCAACCATTAAACTTTAAAAAATCATTCTTTTCTTAAACATATTTCTTATAACCAAAATTACTCTTTAAAAAACAAAAATATAATGCCTCAGTATAAGAGAGAAAACTCTTTGTTATTAATAGTTATTAATTATTTAAAAAATAAAGTATATAATATTTACCACTATTTACATTTGGAATTAATTAATTAATGTTTAATTTGTATTAGGGTTAACTTTGACTCCCTAACTATCAAGGATGTAAGTGGTTTTGGGCACATGGTTTTGTAACCAATAAATCTACTATTATATTTGCTTATTTATTTTTTTGGGCATATTTTTATTCCTATTAAATTGAATTACAAAATATAAAATTGAAAGGTATTTATTTTATATTGTTTTAATAATTAAAATTTGGCTTTTTAAAATCAATTTTCAAAATTAATCCGTATCCTTATTAAAAATAGAATGAATATTGGACAAATTCGAATTTGTTCGAAATTTCTGTACACAAAAGGCCAATACCACCGAATTATGCTACTATGGTTAACATCATGTATTACAGCATTCAATATCCATTTTGCAGTGAGAATGTAAACTGTCAGATCTGATCCAAGAGTCAATCCAACTATTTACATCCTCACAGCAGTAGCATTAAATATTATACTACTAGATGCATTTTGATCAGTTGAAAAACTAGGTATCTAATATTCCATAGAGTCAATCCAACTATTTACTTCCTCACAACAGTAGCATTAAATATTATACTACTGGATGCATTTTGATCACTATATATTCCAACAGGAAAACTAGGTATCTAATATTCCATACGAGATAGCGAGAGCAGTGCTTAAACTAAGCAGCGATTAAGCACTAATGATATAATACCTGATATACATTTGTCATGAGAATATATAAGGTTGTCTTGTAGAAAAAATTGAGAGATTTTGAACAAGAAGAATAGGCTTTTATTTGGAACTGTCTTTTGTCAATATATGCATATATATATATAGGAATTTGAAAATGCAGCATAACCTGAATTTGAAACCATACGCATTTATTTTTACAGCAGAAAGAGCAAAATCATCTATAAGGTAAATGCAAGAAACATACCTTCGGCTAGCAGGCACATGAGCGTTTCTATGGAAGCTTTTGATGGCTGATATTGATCCCAAAGGTCTTGTTTTTTCCCTATTCCACTCATTCCCATGCGAACCCAGAAAATTGGAAGCAAACATCTCCAAATCTCTGCCTTTGCCTTTAGTCTCGACTTCTGATCCCAATTTGGGCTGCAGTTTGTAAACATATTTGTATACAAATGCTTAACAGCCTGGAGTTTTCTGTACATTGAAATTAACTACAATCGAATCATCGCAACATACAGATGTACTGCATATTCATTAATCTCTGTCTCTCCATCTAAGCGCTTCAGCATCACCAGACAAAAAATAGCAATACAATTGAATACGTGAATCTAACAGATGGCAGGACGATGGCAGAAGCATTCATCTTGGAATGAATATATTTAGTAATGAATATTTTTTATGGGAAAAAAAGGCTTATAACTCGTAGATCAATAACCAATTTGTTTAGCAAACTGGCTGTTGCTTAATACATAGTTAAATCTTAAACAATTTGCTTAACCAACTTTAATGCCGCAGCTGTTGCGCAATAAATAGTTTAAATCTTGAACAACTTAAAATCCAACTTTAATGCGCAGCTGTTGCTGCAGTAAATAGTTTAAATCTTAAACAACTTAAAATCCAAATACTTGTTGACTGTAATATTAAAGCCTACCCAACAGTCTAATTAATTTTCACTACAACCAAAAATTTAAAGGATCGGCCTCACCAAGGGTCCCAAAGCTAGATAACGCTACACAGAATTGACGGAAGCATGAAGCGGTCTCTTTGGATTGTTCTGAGAAAAAGTCGAGTTGCATGCTCATTGTTTTTAAGTTCTTTATGCATCGTTCTTGTTCCTGCTTCACAAGACAAAATGGGTGACATTGGTTTGATAGGGCGAGATGGTTGTTACAGGATGGACCAAAAAGCGCATGAAGCATGATCGATCAATGTGTACAGCTTGAAAAGGAAAGTTTGTAAAAGTATACAATCTCATAACTTCAACGCAACCTAAAAAACCTTTTAAAATCTAGAGATGATGTAAGTGTCCCAAAGAATATAAATTTAATATTCCTATTCCATTGTAAATTTGCTAGGCAGGATTGTAAAATAATTTAGTATTCTCAGTGCAGGTTTTAGTTGGTACGTAGCGCTCGATGTGGTTGTACGGTACATTTTATTAAAAAATTTAAATGTCAATTTCCTTTTTCCACTGGACAATGAATTTTGTAAGTTTAATATGTTAATAGTGTTACAAGCTTAACATTTCCACTCTACTCCAAAATGTTTTGAACTGAATAGAGTTAAGCAAGGAACTTTAACATAGTTTTAATATTACAAATGGTTTCTCATGTGAGTGCTTCGATATCATGATATACTCTTCAACCCATAGGATTACGACCGAACCAAAGGATGGATACCGAATAATCGAACTTACAGGTAGCCACTATTTCCAAGTGGTAGGATGGCTATAGGTGTCATAATCTCTCCAAAAGAGAACCTACAATGGTAATCATCAGAGCAATGATTGTAATCATTAGAGCAACGAGTCAAACATTTAAGGCAATCTCTAATAGTGATACATTCACATGTTAAAATAGTAGGTGAAATGAGTGACAACCTATGGATACATGAAAAATGTAAAACAATAAGCCTATGAGTAATACATTGGTAAAAAGTTAAAGTTAAGGGGGCTGACGAACCTGCATTAGAGGAAATTTCAATTTAAAATGGGCCTTCCAAAAATAATACAAATTCCATGTTGAGTCCATTGAGACCATTGAGGGTATAATGGTGATCTAGTACAATTCCATTTCTAAGGCTTGTTGTAGAAGATATGAGGTAAAAAATATCTACAAAATAGCCTTTAACATCTCTACGGTTAAGAATTCCCCTACAAATTGATGCATGATATAATGAGTAACAACATCACAATAAGGTGAGGCCCAAGGTATTCTACCACTTCAAGCCACGGTAAACTAAACCTTTATCTCTAAATGAAGAACTAGGTGGAAAGTAAAATCCCCAACCAGAAATGGGTGAAGTAACTCATCCATTGAACTAAAAACACAATGAGGTAAACAAATGATATTATCATCATAGTAAATGCTCACCTAGTGTTACCATCATACTCACAACTAATTGCACCATGAAAAAATGAGACCCTTCAAAACAATTCCCATCTACACAACATTTCCCATTTCATAGAGAAACCCATGTGGAAAGGTCACACAGTGTGAAGTACTTACTATGTCGCTATGAAGAACCCAGAGGAAAGGGTGTCTACTTTCCTTAAGACCCATGCGTTCACTCAACTTGAATTGCTTAAACATGTTCGTGTTGATTCCTTTTGTGGTCAACGGGATGCATGGCCTCAAAGTGTCAATTCTTAGACATCACACTCCATTGCTTATTTACACTTCCGATTTATTGCGTAATGAACTAAAGTTGGGTTCATTACACAATCCTTGGAGTTTGTGTTCACCTAGCTTTTGTTTTCAAATGTGGTTCACCATTTGTTAGAGAGCTACTCCACAGAAAATCTCAATACTTGATATTCAAACTGAATCAAGGTATGGTCAGCTCATCATTCACAACATTTATTACAAAGGGCTCCACAAGAGCATCATGTCACTTACAAGAGTAGAACGTGGGTAGGGAGGGTGTGCTCACCTAGTTATTCAACAGCTTTGTGTAGGTCATGTCCACATCTATTGATGTTGTCCATCCCACTTTAAGATTAGTTTTTTAAACCCAAACACTATCCAATAATCGTCACATAATCGTCACATAAAGAAATATAAGTAGTAGCAACACTTGCTTTTTTCTTTTCTTAGTATTGCACTTGCACGGGAATATAGAGTTTGAGCCTCCTTTGTCGGCACCGTTTTCTGGTTTAAATGCTAGGCTAGCAGGTTGGTCTCGACATTTAGGTAAGACAGCAACGGTAGGTATTATTAAAAACCAAAACATGAAGCTTTGCAGAACATAACTATCACAACGATTATAAAACTCTCAATTTGTGTACAAAAACTCATAAGAATAAATTTATATTGACAACCTTGGCATAGAATTCCTAGATCAAACTTTGGCACACAAACATCAAAATGCTAAAAATACCAGAATTTACTAAGAAACATATCAGAACGAAACTAAAATCAATTTTTTTATATATAAAACAATCAAAGAAAACCAAAATTCCTATGCCAACAATTGATCTCACAAAACATGTTCTTAAAGGCATGAATAGAACTAACCAACCTTTAAAAAACATACTTACAACGAATATTTCAAAGACAACACTATACTGAAATGCATATACAATGTGGGGATGCTTCCTTGCAAGAGATGAAGGAAACATTGTTTTCTCACATTGTATAGCAAATGGGAGCTCCAAAACAATGCTCTTTACTCTTGTCAATTCACCAAACTAAAGGATTTGGAGGGAAAACCTTGATAGAATATTAGTAACTAACAACATGAACAATGAACTTGTATGATATCATGTTTGTCCAAACAAAATAGTGCTGACCCTAAAAATTCGTTGAAATTCATAAGTCTTCCTTAAATTTCCACTTCAGTTAAGATATGAAAAACAAAAATCTAAACCTAGAATACGTTTCAATGCAACACTATTTGTTTTGAATTAGTAAATATGATATACATCGATAATTTATCCATGCACTTTTTTTAAAATTTAAACATGTAAATTTATGAAATATAACAAATTTAATCTTTTTTAACCTACGTGGGTTTATATGTCACTACTTGACATGATGTAAATGATATATAACTAAGGATTCCTTAATTCTTGAATGTGTATCTTTGTATGAAAAAATAGTTCTAATTTTATTTTTAATGCCAATGTGTTATAAATGTATCCATTGAGAAATCAAAGCAAAATCTTGAAAAAATAATCAATGCATTATCTTTTAATAATAATAAGAAGATGATGTTAAAAACCTAAAATAAATTTTATTTAAATATATCTAATATTTTTTTAATATTAAGATAATATATTAAGAGATAAAATCTCAACAAGATAGTAAAAACTAACAACTAAGTAAAATAGGGCAACTGAATGAAGCTGGTGGCCCTGAAAGTGGCAATGGGGTAAAAACAAACATGTACTCGTAGGATTTCGCTCGTGTTGATATGGGTGTGTGCACATTATTAGTGTGGGAACTCCCAAACCTCCAACAAGGATGCCATGTCACTTAAAATCACATGCACACTGGCACCATGCATGCGTGCCCCTGTTAATTATTGTTTATAAAATGAAGTGGCTGGCCTATTTTGCGTAGACTGTGTCACACACCGACTGTGGAGAAATCAAGGGTAGAGAAAAGGATTTGGAACCCATTGCTTCAATCTTTAGAACGGGTGTCTTGTATTTCAGGTAA